>JAVTVY010015057.1:0-59561 GCA_036873755.1 Hanleya hanleyi
CATGACAGTCATATCCCCAACTGTTCTCATCTCTAGACCTGTATACATATGACAGTCATATCTCCAACTGTTCTCATCTATAGACCTGTATACACATGACAGTCTTATCTCCAACTGTTCTCATCTATAGACCTGTATACACATGACAGTCATATCCCCAACTGTTCTCATCTATAGACTTGTATATACATGATAGTCATATCTCCAACTGTTCTCATCTATAGACCTGTATACACATGACAGTCATATCCCCAACTGTTCTCATCTATAGACTTGTATATACATGACAGTCATATCTCCAACTGTTCTCATCTATAGACCAGTATATACATGACAGTCATATCTGCAACTGTTCTCATCTATAGACTTGTACACACATGACAGTCATATCCCAACTGTTCTCATCTATAGACCTGTATATACATGACAGTCATATCCCCAACTGTTCTCATCTATAGACCTGTATACACATGACAGTCATACCCACAACTGGTCTCATATATAGACATGTATACACATGACAGTCATATCCCCAACTGTTCTCATCTATAGACCTGTATACACATGACAGTCATATCCCCAACTGGTCTCATCTATAAACCTGTATACACATGACAGTCATATCCACAACTGTTCTCATCTATAGACCTGTATACACATGACAGTGATATTCCCAACTGGTCTCATCTATAAACATGTATACACATGACAGTCATATCCCAAACTGTTCTCATCTATAGACCTGTATACACATGATAGTCAGGTCCCCAACTGTTCTCATCTATAGACCTGTATACACATGACAGTCATATCCCCAACTGGTCTCATCTATAGACATGTATACACATGACAGTCATATCCCCAACTGTTCTCATCTATAGACCTGTATACACATGACAGTCAGGTCCCCAACTGTTCTCATCTATAGACCTGTATACACATGACAGTCATATCCCCAACTGTTCTCATCTATAGACCTGTATACACATGACAGTCATATCCCCAACTGTTCTCATCTATAGACCTGTATACATATGACAGTCATATCTCCAACTGTTCTCATCCATAGACCTGTATACACATGACAGTCATATCCCCAACTGGTCTCATCTATAGACCTGTATATACATGACAGGCATATCCCCAACTGTTCTGATCTATAAACATGTATACACATGGCAGTCATATCCCCAACTGTTCTCATCCATAGACCTGTATACACATGACAGTCAGGTCCCCAACTGTTCTCATCTATAGACCTGTATACACATGACAGTCATATCCCCAACTGTTCTCATCTATAGACCTGTATACATATGACAGTCATATCCCCAACTGTTCTCATCTATAGACCTGTATAGACATGACAGTCATATCCCCAACTGTTCTCATCTCTAGACCTGTATACATATGACAGTCATATCTCCAACTGTTCTCATCTATAGACCTGTGTACACATGACAGTCATATCCCCAACTGTTCTCATCTCTAGCCCTGTATATACATGACAGGCATATCCCCAACTGTTCTCATCTATAGACCTGTATACACATGACAGTCAAAGCCCCAACTGTTCTCATCTATAGACCTGTATACATATGACACTCATATCTCCAACTGTTCTCATCTATAGACCTGTATACACATGACAGTCATATCCCCAACTGTTCTCATCTATAGACCTGTATACATATGACAGTCATATCCCCAACTGTTCTCATCTATAGACCAGTATATACATGACAGGCATATCCCCAACTGTTCTCATCTATAGACCTGTATACACATGACATTCATATCCCCAACTGGTCTCATCCATAGACCTGTATACACATGACAGGCATATCCCCAACTGTTCTCATCAGTAGACCAGTATACACATGACAGACATATCTCCAACTGTTTTCATCTATAGACCTGTATACATATGACAGACATATCTCCAACTGTTCTCATCTATAGATCTGTATACACATGACAGTCATATCCTCAACTGTTCTCATCTATAGACCTGTATACACATGACAGTCATATCCCCAACTGTTCTCATATGTAGACCTGTATACACATGACAGTCATATCCCCAACTGTTCTCATCTATAGATCTGTATACACATGACAGTCATATCCCAACTGTTCTCATCTATAGACCTGTATACACATGACAGTCATATCCCCAACTGTTCTCATCTATAGACCTGTATACACATGACAGCCATATCCCCAACTGTTCTCATCTATAGACTTGTATATACATGACAGTCATATCTCCAACTGTTCTCCTCTATAGACCAGTATATACATGACAGTCATATCTCCAACCGTTCTCATCTATAGACTTGTACACACATGACAGTCATATCCCAACTGTTCTCATCTATAGACCTGTATATACATGACAGTCATATCCCCAACTGTTCTCATCTATAGACCTGTATACACATGACAGTCATACCCACAACTGGTCTCATCTATAGACATGTATACACATGACAGTCATATCCCCAACTGTTCTTATCTATAGACCTGTATACACATGACAGTCATATCCCCAACTGGTCTCATCTATAAACCTGTATACACATGACAGTCATATCCCCAACTGTTCTCATCTATAGACCTGTATACACATGACAGTGATATTCCCAACTGGTCTCATCTATAAACATGTATACACATGACAGTCATATCCCCAACTGTTCTCATCTATAGACCTGTATACACGTGACAGTCAGGTCCCCAACTGTTCTCATCTATAGACCTGTATACACATGACAGTCATATCCCCAACTGGTCTCATCTATAGACATGTATACACATGACAGTCATATCCCCAACTGTTCTCATCTATAGACCTGTATACATATGACAGTCATATCCCCAACTGTTCTCATCTATAGACCTGTATAGACATGACAGTCATATCCCCAACTGTTCTCATCTCTAGACCTGTATACACATGACAGTCATATCTCCAACTGTTCTCATCTATAGACCTGTATACACATGACAGTCATATCCCCACCTGTTCTCATCTATAGACCTGTATACACATGACAGTCATATTCCCTACTGTTCTCATCTATAGACCTGAATACAAATGACAGTCCTATCTCCAACTGTTCTCATCTATAGACCTGTATACACATGACAGTCATATCCCCAACTGTTCTCATCTATAGACCTGTATATACATGATAGTCATATCTCCAACTGTTCTCATCTATAGACCTGTATACACATGACAGTCATATCCCCAACTGTTCTCATCTATAGACCTGTATACACATGACAGTCATATCCCCAACTGTTCTCATCTATAGACTTGTATATACATGACAGTCATATCTCCAACTGTTCTCCTCTATAGACCAGTATATACATGACAGTCATATCTCCAACCTTTCTCATCTATAGACTTGTACACACATGACAGTCATATCCCAACTGTTCTCATCTATAGACCTGTATATACATGACAGTCATATCCCCAACTGTTCTCATCTATAGACCTGTATACACATGACAGTCATACCCACAACTGGTCTCATATATAGACATGTATACACATGACAGTCATATCCCCAACTGTTCTCATCTATAGACCTGTATACACATGACAGTCATATCCCCAACTGGTCTCATCTATAAACCTGTATACACAAGACAGTCATATCCACAACTGTTCTCATCTATAGACCTGTATACACATGACAGTGATATTCCCAACTGGTCTCATCTATAAACATGTATACACATGACAGTCAGGTCCCCAACTGTTCTCATCTATAGACCTGTATACACATGACAGTCATATCCCCAACTGTTCTCATCTATAGACCTGTATACACATGACAGTCATATCCCCAACTGGTCTCATCTATAGGCATGTATACACATGACAGTCATATCCCCAACTGTTCTCATCTATAGACCTGTATACATATGACAGTCATATCCCCAACTGTTCTCATCTATAGATCTGTATACACATGACAGTCATATCCCCAACTGTCCTCATCTCTAGACCTGTATATACATGACAGTCATATCTCCAACTGTTCTCATCTATAGACTTGTACACACATGACAGTCATATCCCAACTGTTCTCATCTTTAGACCTGTATATGCATGACAGTCATATCCCCAACTGTTCTCATCTATAGACCTGTATACACATGACCGTCATATCCACAACTGGTCTCATCTATAAACATGTATACACATGACAGTCATATCCCAACTGTTCTCATCTATAGACCTGTATATACATGACAGTCATATCCCCACCTGTTCTCATCTATAGACCTGTATACACATGACAGTCATATCCACAACTGTTCTCATCTATAGACCTGTATACACATGACAGTCATATCCCCAACTGTTCTCATCTATAGACTTGTATACACATGACAGTCATATCCCAACTGTTCTCATCTATAGACCTGTATACACATGACAGTCATATCCCCAACTGGTCTCATCTATAGACCTGTATACACATGACAGTCATATCCCCAACTGTTCTCACCTATAGACCTGTATACACATGACAGTCATACCCCAACTGTTCTCATCTATAGACCTGTATACACATGACAGTCATATCCCCAACTGGTCCCATCTATAAACCTGTATACACATGACAGTCATATCCCCAACTGTTCTCATCTATAGACCTGTATACACATGACAGTCATATCCCCAACTGTTCTCATCTATAGACCTGTATACACATGACAGTCATATCCCCAACTGGTCTCATCTATAAACCTGTATACACATGACAGTCATATCCCCAACTGTTCTCATCTATAGACCTGTATACACATGACAGTCATATCCCCAACTGGTCTCATCTATACACCTGTATACACATGACAGTCATATCCCCAACTGTTCTCATCTATAGACCTGTATACAAATGACAGTCATATCCCCAACTGTTCCCATCCATAGACCTGTATACACATGACAGTCATATCCCCAACTGTTCTCATCTATAGAACTGTATACAAGAAAAATAACGAAAAAACCTTCTCAACTTTCTACATCATTATATCCCGACTGCAGTTTCGAACGTAATGTTCTTTTCAAGGAATACTGTTTTCAAATGACAGACTGGTATATATACAAATACAGGGCACAACGGTCGCTAGACGACGTGCCTGGCTTAAGCAAGCAGTGACTTGATGACATGCTGACTTGATGGCACACTGTCTGACAGGGAGATGACAATGGTTTTCATTATTAATCTGTTGCCTGTGAACAGTTAATCTAGATCTTAAATCTGTGGTTTGACCGATATACTGTTTTCCACAGCCCTGACAAATCAGTGCGTATACAACATATTTACTGTCACATGACATGTTGAAGGAGCGTTGCAGGGAAATTATCGAGCCAGTACTTAACGGCTTCAAGGCCTAGGCTATGCGGAATGTTACTGTTTAGACTGTTTACATCAAATGTAGCCATTTTAGTTTCAGAGTTCACTTGATCTGGTAGGCCGTTTAAGAAATCCAAACTATCTCTTACATAACTTTTGACATGGGTGATAAAAGGTCGGAGAAGGATATCTGTTAAATGGCTTATTCTTTGAGTCGGGGAAGATGGTCCGGCTATAATAGGTCTGAATTTAAGGTCACGGGGACGGAGAATTGTAACGTCTTCCGATTTTTGAATTTGGATAGCCTGTTTTATTTCTTCAGACTTGTGGATCTTAGGGAGACCGTAAAAGTTACTGCTATTAGATTCAAATTTGGTCAAATAACCTATTTCCTTTAGGGAGACCGTAAAAGTTACTGCTATTATTACTGTATACAGTTACTGAACTGTATACAGATGAACTAAAGGTACTTTCATGAGGACGAGTAACAGCTACTGCCCGGAAGTGTTCCACGATATGCTCTTTTATAGAGGGGGAATGGGAAATAACTAAATCATTATCTTAGAGCATCTAGATTCAAATCACAACCGCAAATTTATCTAGCAGCAACTTTGGCATATCTATTTAGCTTATAAAGAATCACATTTTTCCCCTGTTGAAAAAGAATACCAGTCGACCAGTGATACAGATTAGGAAATAGGATTAGCATGATGTACTACCGGCATTAATGACATCTGCTGATCGCTTCTGTCTTGAAATAAATTCACTGCTCTCTATATATTAATGTGATGTTTGATGGTTTGGCGTTAATGTCCTGTGAACACATTTTCCGATAAGGAACTGGGAAAAGGTTGTTGGCTATTGGTTGTCGGATTTGACGCTTGTATGACAACCAGCTGGACGACAGATTAGCTATAACATCTACCATACTCACTTCAATAGGCCTTTTTGCCGTAAATGTACATATTGACATTTTTATCTATATTTAGGATTTTACTTATTCTTTATGTTCTATCTCTGACATCACACAGTCTTCTTCCATGGTGACAGGAATTGAGACGCTTTTTTCATATTCAAATGGGAATCTTAGACTCGGGATTGACTTTAGTCACGGTTCACTAATTCTCAATACGCTATAAATGCGACGCTGATATTATTTCCGATAAGCCAGGTTAGGTTAGTGGTGCATTTGTTACCTTTTGAATAATGTAAACTGGTCTTCTGAATAATGTATAGTGAACAGTCCACGGACAGAGAACGTTCAGCTCATTTCATGGCGGCCATATCCGGTTATATTCGAAGAAACATGTCACTCTGGAAACATTACAACGAATCATATTAATGCAGTCACAAGCTGAGAAATGGTCCGCCAGTTCAGGATGTAACGCGTATTCAACAACAGCACCGACTTATCTACCACTTTGGTAGCCATGTTTATTGATACAACAGAGAATAAATCAAGGGATAAAACGTTCAATAAATATAGATTTCATGCTTGGAAATGCACCCGCAGCTCTCAGATGTCGTTCGATGCCCTTTCATAACATGCTTAGAGCTCACCGATCAGGTCCAATTAGCATCTGTACGTAGCGTGGTCCTTATATTCGTAACACTTTCATAATTGGACAACCATTGTCTTTGTGTATAGTTTGTATGCATGCATCTTTGATGCAGTCCAGCTTTACGCGATTATAAAGGCGGAAATACTTCTTGGATCACAGCTGGCTCCTGACTGTCCGATCTGTCGCGTGCATCATGTCAGTGTACATGTAATGCACATTTATCTATTCAAACAGGGCGGAAATAAATCGAACTACCGACATAAACTGATATATAGCATGCATTACATTGGTAGCTGTTTATAACTGATTAATTATATTATGTAATGTGCAGATTTGTAAACGTGTACCGCCAAGCATTGCTATGACATCTACGATAAAATTACTACCATCTATCCATGCATCCGATATATCCACCAAGTGGTACCAGTACTTTCCTATAGATCAAATAGTTGACCCGCAGAGTCAAAGAGATACATGCTCATGAGCTGAAGAGGTTGACCGGCTATGCGCCTCGCTTACACGGTTCAAAATAGTGTTCTTACACTACATGAGAGAGTTCTCAAGTTTTTTAGTTATACTGTCCATGTTTCTGTGTTTTGTTTCTGTTCGTGTACATGTCTGGTATGTTCATTTTATACATGCATTTATTAATTTTCCAGTGGCACTACTTTCATGCCCTAAATATATCGTCTGTTTATCCACACATTTTGAGAGTCTGAGGTCGAGTGTGGCTAATTCGTTGTCATTAGAAGGTGTGTTCGGTCAATAATTTAGTAGTATGAGTAAGTAATGCCAATAAAAGTTTAATGGATTCCAGAGAACAACATAGCATTTCATTTTGGCGGTATTCATTCGCATTTTCGTGAAATATATGTGTGTTGAATTACATTTGAGAACGTTGACCATTTCGGTTCACCCCTCTGTAAGATCCTCTCCTTATAAAAAGATGTACAGCAGGCCATTTGTCCCAACACAGGCTCTTATAGGTCTAATTCCCCAGCCATACATGTTCGCCATGCTATATATCAGATTGTAGGCCTGCTGTGAGCTGAAGATATCCTTGCAGTTATTTAAACAACTTCAGTGGCCACATCTTGCACTGAGTAAATTTGGTAGACTCCAATGCTCCCTGTATCCAAACGTTACATGATATGTAGCCGTTAGAGTGGCTGCCTACCTGCATATACAGGTTCAATGTAAGATGGATAATGTGTTATTGTGAAGGATACATAGATACCTTCACCTTGGTCAACAATAATGTTCTGGTCAGTACTCTTAAACCAGTATCTTAGCCTGAAGAGAATCTTAGTGACAGTACATGGGCAATAAATTCATGACCCGTTCTCTGGAGCGAATGTTGGATTCATTCAGCCTGTCCTTTTAAAAGTTTAATCCGAAAGAACACTTGGTTGACAATCAATTTCTAGCATGTTCTCGTAAGCCAGTGTTTCAAACTTTGGTTGGCTGAAAAACTTTGGTCATCACTTTTATTCAACAAAAACAGACAACAATATATTTCTGGCCTGTATTAGAAAGCCAAGGAAACTTCGATGGTGCAATGACAATATATTTCTGGTGTACACTACTGCTCTAGTCTATTTTCAAAGAAACGTTACTTACTTACCTCAACTTGACGTCACCATGGCCAGTCAGTCTCTTCTGGAGCAGTGCGTTGGTCTTGATTTCTTAGAACGCTGGCCTTGAATGCAGGTGGATATGGAAAAACTCAAAATGTCTTACGTAAGAACTTGATGCTAAAGGTCACATACCGCACAGCCATGATATTTCTCGAATCTATACTATAATCCCTCATCAGGACCTTATTGTCCATAGTTCATTAATAGTATCGGTGTTCAAGAAAACTGATCGCCGATATATTAATGTCAGAAGCCATAAAGCATTATTTAGCACTACTACATACAAGGGATGCCATTCATGGGATGTTTCTTTGTTTATAGAGTTGCTCGAATTTCTCATTAATAATATCTCTGTGAAAGTTGACAATACCATATATCAACAGCATATAGGTATTCCAATGTGTACTAATTGTGCACCCCTTTTGGCTGACCTATATCTGACAATATGCAGACGCTTTCAAAATATATTATTTCAAAGCTCGTCTCTTCTCATTCACCAAACGCTATATAGACGACTTTCTTGCTGTGGATAATCGCTATATAAATGACGCAGTGAAGGATATATATCCACCTTCACTGGATTTGAAGGAAATTACAGATGGCTCTAGCGGTACATCTTATTTAGACATGTAACTCTTTTAAAATGAAGAAGGCCTTCTCCCTCGTCGACTTTACGACTAAAGAGATGATTACAATTTCGACATCGTAAACTATCCCTATCTGGATAGTAATATACAGGAGGGACCTGCATATGGCATATACATATCTCGCCTAGTTGCATTTACTAGAAACTTGTAATACAGGGCTATATCATCAAGCGCCTCCACTCGAAGTTTCTCAAATTTGGCTATACATATCGCAGGCCGATAGCAAAATATGAGCGTAGCGTGCAAGATCTATGACGATACGTTTCGTAACTTATGTCTTATTCCGCTTAACCCGGGGCTAGGGGCCAGATAAACCCATTTCAAAGGTGACTGAGATGCATCATACTCTAGATAACGAATTTGCAACGTATATCATATGGATTAAGAATACAGACCAGCGATACGGATCTGATATTTTTGGAAAATCATGATGTCTTGCTGGCATCATTGAAAACTGTTGACCGCTTCTGTCTTTCAGGAAATTAGCCTAGTAATATGTTTAGGGGAGATTGGGGGGTACACTGAGACATTTTTCGCCTTTTTGCAAAAATCTCTGCTATTATTGTCTTGCAGAGTAGCCTTCTATGTTCTAGTTATAACTGAGATTTAGTATGACATATCATACCAAAAAACAATCCGAAACATCTGTTATACCTTTTTGCAGAATTCGTTTTTTTAGAAGCAAACAAAAGTGTCCCAGTTTGCTGCGGATATGGATGCACTGGGACACTCTCCGGGGTGCGATACGGACAATAAGCAATATGACAATAAGCAGAATTCATTTTAATCAAGTATATACTATATGTTTCACAGGAGTTTAGAAGATTCAATTTTAGAACCCTGCTCTACATAAAATATTTGCCTAGGGCGGAATTTGAGGAACAAATATTTTGTGTGATTCTCGTGCCAGTGAAAGTTTTAGTAAAGCTCATCATTTCGGACAGGATCAATCTAGGAAAAAATAGTGCTCTTTAATAGCATTTTAGAATGAAGGTAAATTTCACCATTTAATTATTGTTGCCCCAGTGTGCCCCGGTAAAAGTGTCCCAGTCTGCCCCGTGTGCATGATATATTCCGTTTCATGGAAACAAAACTAATACAGACATCTGAGATAAATCGACATAATTAAATTGTACCTTTGCCCATCCTCTCTCGGCAGTAACAGTACAGCACTGAAGTACTGCTGAAAACTTGGTATAACAAAATATCACCCTCAGTCCTAAAATTTACTTGGACTGCTCAAAAACCATTTTTGTTCTCAATTCTTTACCATTGATAGGTTTCACTTGTAATCAATATAGAAGTTGTATGGGGTGCTTGCTTTCTGCTGATAATAATGTAATGTGATTCCAGTCTTTGACATAGAAGCTAGATGGCTTGTCCCGCTGTGCCCTATGATTTATCCTTTTAATTTGATGCTAATTTTATAATAATTAGGTCTTTGGGTTATGGACGCGGAAACTAGTTAATGGACGACGGTTGAATATTGAATGACTTGTATTGTTCGCCCTCTACTGGAACAGTCTCAATGTTGGTTTATTCAACATATTTGCAGAGGATATGGATATATGTGCATATATTATAGTCCGTCCTAACGAATGTATCAGCAACGTTCTCATCGCTCTCACTAAGTTGGATTTAGTTGAACTCAAACTACAAGCATGTTCTATCCGCCCTCCCACTGTTGTTTCAGTGTCCAGATAGGTTTTCCTTCTCTGGTTCTTTTCGTACGAAATTTTAGCCGTACAACGTACGTCGGGCATTGCATGTTAGTCCTTCTGGGTTTCTTGCATTTACCAGGATTACTCCATGTTGAGGCGTTTATTTCATCAGACATCCACGATGCTCAACCATTAACATCAGATGAGTTGTTTGAGCTGATCTGTCACCACAGCTCCCGAGCTAGCGTATCTAATTCCGTTCAAGCCGGTGCTAGGGGCAGTGTGGATATTTCATATTCTCCGCATGAACAGCTGCAATAAAAGAGCGCCTGAGATACTAAGGTTACGTCCGAGAATTCATCGTATTCTCAGGTATGAATGTTAGGTGCCGAGGGATACTTTCCCTTAGAGTCATATGGTCGCTTTTTAATCGCCAGACGTCGTCAATTTTCCCCACCTCTTGCATATCGCTCCAGTTCAATTCATGGTGACACTGCAAGCTTCTATCTGTGAAAACGTAAATCTTCTCATTAACTTGATCGTGGATTTGATCACATTGGTTCTGCCTTTCCTCTATTATCTGCTATATTTGTAACTTGACTGATGTATTTTAATTCTTAATTCTTAATTCGCTTCCCATTTCACCTCAAGGTGAATAAAATACTATTTAAACCGAGTTGGATTTAGCTTAACAATTGTATTAGTAACACTGATTGGTGCATGCCATCAAAGCAACAATGTAAGTTACAGTTATATCAACATAAACGCAACCGTGCGATGATAATTAAGCTGGACGAGTATTTAGTTTATCAAATGTTTTTCTAATTCAAATTAATTTTAATCATTAGACATCAAAGAGCGAGAGGGAGAGAATTAACGTTTAAAGTCGCGTTCAGCTATGTGTTTACTAATTTTGTTCTGAATTTCCATCGAGACAATGTGTGCTTTGATACCATTTTTTTGCTGTTGTGTTCCATTGCTCAATTGGTAGGCAGGGGTACCTACTTGTACCAGAGCAGATCTAATGCTGCCATTTTTATAGTGGTGTCCCACTGAAGTATGCTGTAGGCAGACATGACACCCCACTCAGTCACATTACACTGACATCGAGCGGACCAGTCCTTGTTCTATCCTCTTAATGCTGAGCGTAAGCGAGGAAGCAACAAGTTCCATTTTTGAAGTCTTAGGTATGACCCGGCCTGAGATCGAACCCAGTACCTACCGCTTACGAGGCTGACGCTCTAACCATTAGACCACCGCAGCGCTTGCTTTTCCTCCGAAGTAAGCTCGCATTTGCAAATTGTCCGGTATTGAGTGAGTGAGTCAGTGAGTGAGTCAATCCATCCAATTCATTTCGTCGGCAAAATAAGGAGAACCGTTGACATTAGAACCTTCATTTTTGGCATGAAGGTGTATCAGGGCACTCTTACCAGCAAGTTCTGAGCTGACCTACTTTTGGTGAAAATTTCTGGTGATTTTTGATGAATATCACAACTGATTCTGACTTGGGCAGTGCCCATCTTAATAAAGGCAGGATTTCAACTGGGGGGGGGGGGGATTTCCAAGGGTTCAGTTCGCGTCGGATTTCTAATGCCTACCCTACTTCGTAGGTCCTGTGACGTTAGTCACGCTGCCATGTGAAATCAACCTTGGATAAAATTATATTGTTTATCAATTTATAAGATTAAACACTTTTTCAGTTCCCCCCCCGAAAAAATAGCAGTCAGAGAACTGCCCAATATATGCAATGTACCCATGTCCTCTGAAATTTAGCCATCGTGTATATTGAATAAACCAACATTGAGTCTGTGGATCAATTGACCTGGTGAATCGATCGTGAAATGTGATGTCACTCCGTGAAATGTTATCAACCCTCTAGCGGAATAAAACAAAGAAGATCTGCCCTCAGCCCATGAACAGCACAGGGCTATCAGATGTGACCCAGAGTATTAGTGTTTTCGATATCAGGCCATTTTATAAGAGACTCAGTTTTTTGATTAACGTCGCCGTTAAATCACTTCTGAACTATAATCTAAGTACATATATTTAGTAGACAAAATTCTGAGATTTAAACTACGTACATACATTTTATAGACAAATTTCTAAGCTATAATCTGCGCCGTATATTTAATAGGCACACTTCTTAGCTATAATCTACGTGCGTATATTTAATGCACCAGTATTCAACTCTCACGTGGAAGCCTTTATCAGGTGTCTATTTCTTTTATCAACGGACACATGTATATCACAATATTCAAGTTATTTATCTATACAAAAAAGTTAAACCAAGCGAAGCTAACGATTCGTCCGTCGTAGTCCTGATAGTTACAAAGAACACATCTGAACAAGACTGGATTTTTTGTGAGTCATGGTCGCCCAACATCAATCGTGTCCTTTTAGGGAAACTTATACCGTAAGTTTTCTTAGAAAGCTGGCGATGAAAAAAGAAAAACTTACCGTTAGTTTTCTTAGAAAGCTCTCAATAAACTCCGTCCTCACTTTGTGAGCACTGACGCATGAAAATAATATCCTTTACAGGCTCCGTGAAAAGGACTCCGGTGTATGCAAATTCACTAAGCCAGACTAACAAGAAAAAGTGGACCTTCGCTGACGAAGACCTCATAAATATCTTGACGTTCCAACGAAGTTAAGCTTTTCCTTTAGCGCGTACAAACGTGTGTAGAATGGATCTGACACATCGAACGCTTATCTCAGTGTGAATCGAAATATTCATAAACTCGAGAGTGCTCGTGAGAAAGTGGAGTCGAATACGAGATTCCATGTATTGACATTCACAAACTTTTGAAATTCTGCTTCTTGCGAAACTCATAAAAGTTTTCAGTTCAGACGTGTGGAGGCGACCAATCGAGAAACCCACCATCCAGATACAAGAAGGTACATGCAACGTATTATACAACCATCTGTGATAGCTTTGCATTATGTCGTTATACACTAATATTAGATTATTAGCAATAATAGATTTGTTTTCACTGCATCACGGCGCCGTGTCGACTGCTGGGGGGGGGGGAACGGGGTGGTGAATTGACTTGGAATAGGTGGAAAAGTAGTAGAGAAGCATCTGAAATCTCGAAATTTTCCACGGGAGTACCCTCGACCCCCCCTTCTTCAAAGTGCCAACTTCTTCCCAGTGTTTGTTCTATCTGATTTAGTGTTAACTCCAGGACAGTCTTGAATGATCAGTTTCACTGTGATATCCGCCTCTGTTTTTCGTTAAAAACTTCATATAATTTAGCTTGGCATTGATGCAGTGTTCTACTATACGCGTTAATGAACTGACACTTTCTTGCAGAGATGTTAGAAGTTGACTTTGACTTAAGGATACGTAGCCCACTGAGGCAGTTTTGAATACCCCTTGATAATTACATGTACATGAAGTCTTCTGTAGCAAATTTGAAATATGTTGAACAGTTTTTACGCTATTTTAATTGAAAAATTGCAGGTGTTGTTTTCATTTCATTTTCTTCCTAATTTGAATATTTTCTACACGGTATGAGCAACAGTTATTCCTCATGATATACGCTGTCATAAAATGTATACATTGTTATTGTTATGTTGGATATTTATTGCTACAGAAGACAAATTATCAAGGGGTGTACAAAACTTCCTCAGGGGGATACTTACCCTTAAACTGACGAGAAGAGAATTTCATCTAAACAACAATAATTGAGGATTTATTTTGTGTATTTGCCTCTATGAAAGAGGAAGAAAGGCGGAAGTTGTGAAAGTTTTCGCCCTAAAATCTTCTCTGAAAACGCGCCAAAGTGGGAAAAGAAGGGTAAATTTTCAAAATGTTCTAGGGGACGACTGTCTGTCTGTGTGTGCTATGGAAATTGGACTTTGGAGAACAGTTAAACATTTCCATGTCAATTTGCCTGTATACTTGTGCGGATGTTGTAGAACATACAATGCCAACATTTGTAAGTTTCATCCCATTGGTAATAAATGTTGGCATAGATATAATATCTCCTCGGACCTCTAGCAATGTGCACCTTCTACGCGCGTCCAAGGATCATACAAAATGCCCTTTTTAATCGAGAGCGATTCCCTTCACCTCTATAAATCCTGGCTACGGGCCTGAGAATACAGCAGAATAAACATTTCCCCCTTTAATTGTAAGTAGAATCGTATTCAAGAACGTTACATACTTGCGTCCATCTTATTGACAGCAACATGTTTATCTCGCACCCATAGTACTAAAGTCTGTCCATTGTAATTAGTCGTTTACTTTGAAGCTAGTGAAAAATCAATAAGTATTAATTTTTTGTTTGCAACGTGTATATTACGAACCGAACTTTGAATACCATTACTCTGAATACCATTACTCTGAATACCATTACTCTGAATACCATTACTCTGAATACCATTACTCCGTGATATTGATAATATATCACCATTGAAATAACTTTGTAATTCTCTCCATATAAAACTCCAGTACTGTTGTTCCTTGTACCTTGGCTCCAATGTATTCGTGTTCAATCGCACAAAGGTAAACAATGTCGTGTACGGTTATAGAAACGTGTGCGGTTTTTCATTCGGCTACTTAACTGGGCATGTGATATTGGCGACACACCCACAGACCACCTGGTATTACTTTATACGGCATCAGTGACCTTTGTTAACTCGAACACGAATACACTATGATGTCGCCTTGATTACTCACTATATCATCTAATGATATTTTATAGCAGACATGTGCTGTAAGTTGTACTCACTATGTGTAATGAGCCTGTATTATTATACTTTGTTTTGTGCCTGTTTGGGGCTTTACGCCATTATGAACGCGGGAATCCTTCTTGGACGGCAGCTTGCTACTGAATGTCTGATCTGACACGTGCATTATGTCTGTGTACATATAATGTACACTATTCAATTGGGGCGGACAAAATCGGTTGTGAAATGATGTATGTATTTCATTGGTAACATTTTATAACTGATTTATTGTATCATGTTCATGTACAGATTTGTATACATGTACCACAGATTGCTATGAAATCTATGATAATATTTTCTACCATCTTTCCATGCATCAGATATAGAATAGCTATTTTGTATTTTACCGTAAACACGATAAACGGCCACAAAGTCACATATCGAATGCAACCATACCCTCTTATTTCGAAGTTGCGATCATTTCCCAAGTTACAAACAATGAACTTATCAAAAGCAATTTGCTCTGATTTTCTTGTCTTATTCTCAAATGTACATGTATGGATTTTCCAATGAGTTCACATAGTCGGTGATATATATCCTCATAACATTAGAAAATAAAAACAATTGGACGATGGCTACAAATGTAGCTACTGAACATCTGATTTCACGCTCAGATTAAGCAGTGCAGAGCATTCTACGTACAGCCTCACGTACGTACATGTACATGTGCGTTTCTCATTGACTTACGGTATACAGTATACGTATTTAGAACCTAGGAAAACACAATTTGAATGAGGGATATCCACTGAGTGTGGGTTCTGACGATTGTGTTAGGTTAATCTGACAAACTATATAGAGCCTCAATGTATATGCACCCCAAACCAGGTTCTGTGCTAATTTTATATTGTAAATTATAATTATTGGAGTGATATGCAAGAGGTGGGAAAATTTGACGACCATATGACTCCAGAGGAAAGCATCCCTCGACACCTAACATTCAAACCCAATAATGTGATGAATTCTCGGACGTAGCCTTATGAAGTACCCACACGGTCCCTAGCACCGGCTTAAGCGGGATTTGCTCGGGGCTGTGATGACAGATCAGCTTAAACAACTCATCTGATGTTAATGTATAACATGGAAAACATACAACCTGGGCGCGACTATCTACAGAATGTAGGATCCTGCCTGAATAGCCCACAGCAATCTGACCAAAACACAACTACATGAAATCAATTTCCAGCAAATTTGTTCGCAAAGATGATACGTCATTTACTCTTCGATATTGATATCCATTTAATCAAGCCAGGGTGGTGGATAAAAATGATTAGTGTCCCTTTTCGTATCCTTTTCTGCTACAACCAAGGACGGACACTTGTCACCAATGTGGAGAAAAGTGTCCTAGCTGGGTTAGAAGATAGGGGCCGGACACTCTTGGCCAACGGGCATTCTTAGCCTACACACCGGCACTATTGGTCGTGTGACGATTCCTGTCGAAGTATCCACATGAACAGCTTCAATAAAAGCGTGGATGAGATACTAAGGCTACGTTCGCCGAGAAATTACTCTTCACTGTTCGAAGTTTATGGGAAATGGTGTTAAAAATATCGAACTATGGGACCATGTGACTCCGTGTCGATACTCCAACATTTGGACCACCACCATGACATTTTCTATTCTTAATCTACTGCGCGTGAGATCTATACCCTTGGATTGTGTTCAACTGACACCCTACATACAACTTCTGCATACGTATTGCATTAATTTGATATAGTTTAACATAATCAAAGCCTGGTCAACCATATCCCGCCCCTTGCCCAGACCCATTCCAGAATATGCTTTATCTCAGCTAACAAACAATGTTCCCATAATATTGCAGATATGCTGTAATTTGTTAACGTTACAAATTATGCTTTGTGACATTGTTGTCAAAATGTGAACCTGGACGTATAAATCTACTGTTTTGACAACGTTACTTTGTAATGTTGTTTTAATGTTTTCTACACGCTTATAATTACTGTCGCTATTTATAATATATTCTGTATTATTATAGAGATCGTGGAGATATTTTTTGAAAAATGGATAAAGGTCAGTTATTGCGTGAGTTTCTCCTCGAATTTCTCAGATGGAATGTGTCCGGGGACTTTCCTGGAACAAAGTTTTGGGATGTTCTCTCAAATTATGTGCTCTGCTTAATGTCTTGGAATATATTTGACATATAATGATCATAGCTGGTGATATTAACGCTTGAACTTCCTAACTAGAAGTACAGTCAAATGACCGTGCTTGTTCTTTATATACTCTCCGCGCATGTACACAGTATACATACCACGTACACCATTCATGTACATGTACATCGTCCATGAACGTCCATGGGTGTACATGGAAGGTGTACATGACCGTTGTTCATGGAAGTATATGAACGTCCATGGGTGTACATGGAAGGTGTACATGAGCGCTGTTCATGGAAGTATATGAACGTCCATGGGTGTACATGGAAGGTGTACATGACCGTTGTTCATGGAAGTATATGAACGTCCATGAGTGTACATCGAAGGTGTACATGACCGTTGTTCATGGAAGTATATAACTCAGAAACTCTAGCTGTGATAGTTAAATTAAGAGTAAGGGGCGTGGCATGCCTATCACAGCTCAGCGTGAGGATAAGTTAAAATTTGACGATAAAAACTGGCGTTCCGAAAAGTGCCTTTTCGCAATCTTTCGCTGACGAAAATAACGAAACGGGCTAGAAAGTATATGGACGGACATGGACGATTTATACACAGGGACGATGTACATGTATTTTTACATGAACGGAGAGTGTATAAAGGACAAGCTTGGTCGTCTGACTATATATTTTAGAAATATTCTTATTCTGACTCGTCGAATCATTGAACCTAAACCGAGTTTACAATTTCTGTTGCACCTGGATCCCTCTCTGAGGGATTTACGAATATTATAGAATCACATAACATTCGGGAAGTCATTTGGATCGGAAATTCCCAACAAATAGAACACCCAGTTGAATACTGATTAACTGACGCAATTCAAGTGATATTTCTTATGGAACTGGGGATTGGGGATTTCCAGAATACCTGAAATGGCTGCCGAAAGTAGTTTCATAATGGACACCCTCGCTTTCCAAGATTGAACTCATAACGTGTGTAGATAATCGAATGGATTAGCGGATAGCTGAAGTGAGACTATAGTCCAGGAGAGAGATCCGTCACGATCGAGAGGATATTTCCAGTAAAAATGTTGATTTGCGCGGTCATTCATCTATCCCCTTTGCACCCATGTACTGTATAAAAGTTGAACAGAAAACTAGAGCATGCTTTGTTAAAACCCCTTGACTTAATTGAGCTAATAATATATTTCTCGGAAACTCCGATACATTATTATTGCTGGCGGACCCGGGTAATTTTTCACCGTTACAATAATGTACAATATCAGTGGAATTTGGTCAACCTTTCTGGCAAACCTAAATATAATGGGAAATACAAGTATATCTGTTTTGTGTGTTTTCACCCCACACAACAGTATAAACCTGTGACACATTTCTTGACACATACATTAATATGTTTGTAATGGACTTGTCCAGAAAACTGATCGATATCGTTAACGAATGATTCCGTTAGTCTTGACTTTAGCACTCGGTGGACAGGGATGTAATTAGAAGGCGGTAGGCGACCTTTCTTGGCCTCCTACTATGACCAAAATGGCCCAAAACAGCCGCCTTCTTTCCATGTAATTTCTATACCTGAAACACTAAAGGTTAACTATTATGGCTGCCTACTTTCATGCCTCCACCTGATTATCAAACAATTAGTGACATCCCTGGGTAGAGGGATATACCTACCCTTGGGAAAACCTGGAACTACACCTGAATTGAGGCTGCTGGATTTTCTCATTTAATGCTGTATCTGTAACACCGGATAATGATTTCAATGCCACGAATAGTAACTAACTTAAATACAGTGCGGCTTGGATAATAATTTAAATTCCATGAAGTACAGTAACTAAGGAGGTTACAAACAAATTGAAAATAAAATGTAATTTTTTGGTGATATTTCGACAAGAGGTAGAGCAAACTTTCAACATTGAAAATAAAAGATAAAGTTCTGTGTCACCAGGCTTAATTTTGCACAATCTGGGAATATATATGGTGTATATAATGGTTTTACATTACTCTAATATATGAGATTAGATTGGAATTATATGCAGGCGTATAAGCCTGTAGAAGAACAACTGACAGGAATTATATCTTGCATATCGCTCTAATTTGTATGAAAAATGCCTTTATTTTCATGGAAAATTCTCACATTTTCTAAGAAGTTAAAATGTCATTTTCTCTAAAATGGCCCAATAGTATTCTGGAACAATCCGGTACCGGAAAATGTAATAAAAACAGACTTCTTTTCAAGACGGTACGATGGCAACACGGAAAACAATGGTCACGAGGCCAGAATACCCAGATGTCGATACGACAGTTTTTCAGCGTTACTTCGTTCAGGTCGTATTGCCTCAAAATTTGGAAAACACATTACCTCATTCAAAATCCTTTCACAGCTGTTCTCTTAAAATCTTATATTTGCATTTCCGTTGGAATTTCCTTTAAATATCACTATTTTGGTAGATGCCAAGAAACACGCGCAGTTGTCTGGAACTTCCTGAAATACAGTGTGACTTGTTTGTTACAGTAGTGTACCATTCGTATATATACGAAGAATATTGGAGGTAAAACAAAGACATTCGCGAAAATGTATTCGAATTCCACTAAGGGTTTCATAGTAAAATTGCTATGAAAACAAAGAATTACAGACATCTGGCAAACAGTCAAGGTGTTCATGCACAAAAAGAGTCTGGAGCAGGACAACTGACATCAGAAAGGGTTATCTAACCAGCAGTTGCTAACGCGGAAAGCTTTCCTAAGAAGCCTATATGATACATTGTGCAGTAAACCGTTACACCGAGTATTATATAGTTCTTATAACATGGGAAAACATAATCTTTTTATTTCCAAATGTAGAAACCCATGCCGGATCATACCAAAGACTTGAAACATGGAATTCCTTGTTTCCTCGCTTGACACTCAGCCTTAAGAGGATAGATCAAGGACTGGTTGGTCCGGTGTCATGATACTATGACTGGAAGAGAGAGAGAGAGAGAAAGAGAGAATTAATGTTTAACGTCGCCTTCAGCAATATTAATGTGACTGAGTGAAGTGCATGTCTGCCTACCACATGAGGCTTCATGGAGGCAGCACTAAAACGTCGGCATTAAGTCTCCTTGGTTACAAGCAGGCACCGTCGTGATATGATAGAAATTGTTAAAAGTGACGTAAAATTCTTCTCACTCCAAATATAGAGATGGAAATTTCCCCTTCGCTCCCTCTACTCACCAAGGCATATTCCTACCTAATTTCTGTAGGTGAAATTCTGATGGTGGTCTTTAGCTCCAAGGTTCAAACACTGTACAAGGCGCTGTAGTGATTTTGAACTACTGCTATTTATGTTGACACAACGTTGTATCACGTTTCTGCAACGAAATTGTATCTATGTCACAACGTATCATCAACATTTAATACGGAAGTTTCCATTCTGCCATGATAAGAGTATTTGCACCTGTCCGCCGGAGGACGTTTGAATCGGAGAGAACGAAATCCCATACAATGTATCTTTCTTTTAGCAACGTTCTGTTGTGACGTCATGCAACAATCAGATATGGCGACAGCATCATGACGTCAACAAAGGACATTACGCATTATACTAATGATGTCACTGGCGTTACAATATAAAATGTCGCCTTGAGCGTGGATATGGCCAAGTACAAAATATTACATTGACAGTGTGGTCCATCATGCCACCGAACCCAATTTTGAAGTTATTAGAATTGTCGTTTGCTCAATATATTGCACTGTTTTGACGACTACCTATCTCGTTTCATCTTATCCAGTCCACATTTTGCCCCCCTCCCCCCTCTGATTCAAGCGCCCACTGGCGGACAAGGGCAAATTACTCTTACAGTCACAGTTAAGTGACTTCGCTATTGTCAGCTGAGATGTCAATCTTGCTTGCGATACCGTTATCGTGTTTACAATGGATTGGCGTATAAATTGTCTTTACGCCAAGAGATTCACGAGTTGTAAGGAGACAGACGGATAGACAGACATTGAACATTTGATGCTATAGATACACAGTCTATTCAAGAGGTTAGTTTGTCCTCTGAATATGAGCCACATGTTGAAATTACTTGGTATTAATCTCCTACGGATAATATGTAGGTCACACACAATAAGGACTTGTAGGGTATGTTTTTCTTTGATCTGGTATTTCAGGACCTATAAACGACGTCCACTTAACCGGAGATAGACAGGCATGATCTGTGTTTGTGAGAAATCCATACGAGTGTTTTCGTACAATTGCCCCGCTCTGTCTGAAATATGTCAAGTAATAAGGAGAATAACCGTTAACTTTCCAGTAGTTAGATATAAGCCAGAATTTGGCTCTCACTCGGGACATGTACAGACAAGTCAAATGTGTGTCTTTTCTTGGCCAGTGTAGGAAACAAACCTGCTTACATCAGCATCTGTTTCATTTATTTCAGCTCATGTAACCGATTCCTTATTCGACCGGCACATCCTCGTCAAATCAGGCCAAGCCAAGTCAGGTATGATATTAATTCCTTCTTTATTGCAGAACTTCTAAAAGGGATGGAACACTGGTCAACATGGTTATCTTCTAAATTTGATTGTTGGAGTAAAATATACAATTTTAATATCTTCTTCCATTATCAATATAACTTTCACAAACAAGATGTCAGTCAGACATGGGGAATATTCTAATGACCTTGCAAGGCTGGTTATATGAAAACAAGCTATATTGATTGAAAGTTTACGACATGCTTGACAACAAGTTTGTCGAGATTTGTGTTTTCCTGCTTTCTCTCATTGTTTTGTCACTTGTGTGTCTCGCCAATAAATGTTTGATGAGTTTCTAGCCCATGGTCTTGTATGAAACTACACGTTGAGACTTGGCATGCACATCAGCTGTTAGCCTACAATTTAGGTGTGTTGCTGTTCGACTGATATGATTTTTTTCGGTTGAGAAACTTATTGGAATGCACATGAAATTAGAAGATAAATCAAAACAAACTTTCTATCTCGTTTTCTATTTGTAACAGTCTGTATTTTAGGAGTGGCTATGTACAGTTTTAGGACTATATTCCTACAAAGTGTGTTTTATGCTTTATTCGCTGCTGACTGCCTTTTTTGTAATTACGCTGTTCAATTTACACTGTTCGTATCAAGAGGTGTCATATTTGCATTTGTCTGTGCATGACAAGTATTTTGGTCATTAATTTGACTTGGTATGAAGAATGTTTTGGTCAATGATATTGGTTACCAAACATAATGTATACGTAGTAATTGAATCATCTGAATCATGTTTATCAAAACAGTGTTGATCATCCAGTAACCTTGTATGGCGTGTTGTTGTTGTTGTTAGATTTATACTGGGAAACGTAAGATAATCTCGAGGGTACAATAAATACAGGGAGTTGAAATACGACACATATATATGATTTCGTCTCTTTTGGTGGATATTTTCTACAAAGATATTTGATGACGTTTAATCACGTGTAATCTGTGACAATGTTTTCCCCCTGTTGACTGAACACCACCGAAAATGACCTTGCAATAACATTTCAATACAACTAGTCATGTCTTATCTGTCAAGTTATTCCTCACTAGCTATGGGGACATTGCATCTTACAAAAATATATCATCAGTAATTGCTTGGTAGAACCTGACATCTGTCCTAAGTGGAATCCGTGTACCATAAATAACAAATATTGATAAATTTTCCATCATTATTGATCGAAAACAGTCTGGATAACTGATTTGTTGAGTTTTACAATCATTTTGACCGACAACAGTCTGGATAACAGATTTGTCCATTCTCAGATTGTTATGATTGGTTAGTTTCTAAATGTTCAAACTTGGTCAACGCTGGCAGAAAGAAGACAACAATAAGAAGTGGACACCGATCCTACCCTTCAGAGCATTGCTAAATATATAGGAGCCATGGTGAAAGGCAACCGAACGTTCTGTTCCACTGATGAGCCAATGAAGTGGTTCAGTTAATGTGTTCAGAGCAGATTTCACTGGGATCAGACGTTGAGGTTAGACCACCATTTGCGCTACTTGGCACCCAGCCAATCAGGAGCGCATGCATCACAAAGCCACGTCATATTTAGCGGTATAAATAAAAGTTCCGCTCATGGATATTGATTTTGGTACTTGTACATAGCGATTCTTATTTTCTTCAATTTATATCTCCTACTAATCTCTCATTCTTAATAATTATTTATTTTTATTTATTTATATAGTATTTAGTACAATACACACTTTTTTCTCATTTTTTGAAGATTATTCAAGTGGTAATGTATTCTAGGATAGCCACGAACGGGAATCCCTCAAATAGAATTGGGAGTGAATCTATTAAATCTATTAAAGCCATAGCCATTAAAGCCACTCCATCTCTCTTTCATTGGTGCTCTTAATTATGGGCCTTGCGGATTACATTACACTACAAAAAACAACAATACATGCGACCTTACTTGTTAAGTTAATAGTTTAGTTCAGTTAGGTTGTCGATCAGATTTGATTAACAGAATAGATGAAGTACGGATCTGCAAGTTGTCGTGAAGTTCATATCAACGAATGGGCGATCTGTTAGCTTTTTCTTGTGAAATTGTGTTACGAGTACAATACTATGAATTTATGTGCACTTCGCATGGTGCGCTTTCGAAAGCAGAAACCTTGCGAAAGCTATGGGTCTGAAATAATTCTGTCAGGTTGTTTACAACTATGAGATTATGACTTAGATTTTGCATGTCAACAACCGACATTGACTTATTTAAATGGGTCTTCATTTCTTGCTGGTAAAATCGCTCTTTTTTTTTCAAAGAAATATTTTTTGGTGAATTTTAGTAAATCACAGAGAGACTAATCTTTGCTGTTGGCGCCACCTGCGATGTAAGCGATTAATGTTGAGTGAATGAAGAACGATCAACTGGGGAATGCGTCCCACTTCAAACAAAATATTAGAAACTCAGCAGAATTTTTTTGTCCAATTATTTGGTTAATATAATACTGTGCAACTTCATGTGATAATGCGCATACCGGGACCCACATATCGTAGCTATTTTATCGTAGAGATTTTAATGAGTCAAGTTTCAATTTATGAGTTTATCTGATTTTATTAGGGTATGGTATCGTTTGTCAGCCGAAGTTTATGATTTCACATGTATCAGAAAACTGCCATGGCTCACACATCTCATCGGAACTTGAGGTGAGCAGGTCCTGGAAATGGGTCTTCCGTTTGAAGGTAACAGGGGTCGTTATTTCTTGAATCTCTCGACATTGAGTCAATTACTGGATGATCCAGATGTCATGAAATCCGGCAGATTTTGAGATCGAAAATAAGATCGTGCTATACGTCACGGGTCCTCGCCATCAGCCTTTTGTTGGCGAAAAACTTTTCGCTCTTTTAATAGTGAGCTAACGAAAAAGTTCGCCAAAATTTAAAATGGCGCGGAACGAGGCACGCAGCTGCTTTCTGTCCATACATTGACAGTCGGTGCAACACTCTAGAAACATCAATCAAATGATGAAGAATCAATTGAAAAAGAATTTTGCTTATTGTCTTTGATGGGAACGTCATCCAGGTCAATTGAAAATGAATTATGCTTATCGTGTTAGCTGGGTACATCATGCAGATCAATTGCAAATGCATTATACTTATCATATTAGCTGGCAACGTCAGGCAGATCAATTGCAAATGTATTATACTTATTATGTTAGCTAAGTACGTAATCCAGGTAAATTGATTGGTAATTTCAGGACTGTCTTCACATTTCAATAAGTTGACGCGGCAAGTTGTCACTGGACACTGTCCCATGGCATGCAGTGTCATGGAGCTCTTCATTACGAGAGGCGCGAATCGGTGGATGAGATGCACATGTGTCGAGTAGGTATGACCCGATATCGAAATCTTCAGCCACCAAACGCGCGAAGGGACGTCATTGCCCAGTGACATTTTGTCGAGGTTAGACAATGAGCCATTTTATTGGCTTACATTGACAATGCTGTATTTGTTTAATCACATTCTTTAACAGGCTACGTCTTTGTTTTCAAATGTCTGTATATTAAACTGTGCAGTAATAACATCTTCGAAGTTATTTGTATTGTTGTATTTTTTTATTTTGAAAGCCACCATGAAACATATTTAGGCCTAAGAATCTCTGCGGTGCATTGCTCAATGCTTAAAATTGGCGCGACGTCACGTGGGCAATGACGTCACGAAAGATCCTGATGAACGACAACGGCTATATGGGCCTGGTCATAGAAAATGTACAAGATTCTGTCATTTCAGAGTTTATTATGAAAACTTAAAATGCTATTTTCAGTGTTCATCGCCCTATATGGTACCACAATATTGATGAACGGCTCACTATTTTAATGCAATGTGGAGCTGGAGGACATAAATCACAGAGGGCCAGCAACTTCCTCAACTGAAGCATTTTCTTTATCGACGTCTCAGTTAATATGGCAGAAGGTGGTAATAGTCCACCAAGTCGTCAGACGGACCAGGACACTGAACCTGCGGCGGTAGGTGATACTATTCTGTCCTAAGAGACAAAGATTGCCACAGTTGGGTGTCAGCCAAGAAATATATTTAAACTGTAGATGGTTCCTATAATCACTATTTAGAACTACTGAAAACGGGCATATTTGTTCAAGAAATGGTCTGGAGTTAAACGATATCGCATGAATCCATGAGGATTCAGGTTTAAGCTGTTGGACGAACTTGCCAAGTGCAGGCTGATCAAATATGGACTTCAGACAATGTATGTGATTCCATACATTAATCGTTAGCTCGGAGATTGGTATGCGAACAATTTACTCCCATATGGATACGAAGATATACCGATTAACGCAATATCCAGTTTGTTTCTTTCATGTGATGTGACACCAGTATGAAAAACGGCTTTCGATTATTGATGTGGTAACTATTGTCGGATATGACGCTTACAATTCCATAGCGAATTTTACCTGAAAGTATGCACGAGCAGTTGAAATACAAAGTCGAGTTTGACGTTCTTAAGCACGCTACCGGCACAACATCTTATTGTGCAGACGGTGACCGATGAGCCGACCATATGCATCCCGCCACGCTCTCACACTTTCAAATATTCATACAAATTGTGTGACGATGGAAATCACACAAACTTGAACAAAAGTGCTTTTCCTACGAATGTGGACATATGTTGACAGTTGTTACACGCTCCGGTAGCCGAATATCTTTTTATCCTCCGCCACGAAGTGGTGGGAGGACTTGGAAATGCTAGCCGTCCGTCCTTCCGTCCGTCCCTCCGTCCGTCCTTCCTTCCGTCCGTCCCGCATCTTGTGAACGCTATATCTTGAGAACAATTCGAACAATCGACTTCAAACTTGAGAAGGTGATTCAGATCAGCTAGACGGCCATTGGTATTGATTTTCACTGAGGTGCGTAATCCAAGATGGCCGCCATCGACCATATTGTATTCTATCCGTCCCACATCTTGTGAACGCGATATCTCAAGAACATTTCGACCAATCGACTTCAAACTTAAGAAGGTGCTTCACATCAGTTAGACGGCCATTGGTATTGATTTTCACTGAAGTACGTAATCCAAGATGGCCGCCATCGACCATATTGGATTCTGTTCATCCCACATCTTGTGAACGCGATATCTCAAGAACAATTCCACCAATCAACTTCAAGCTTGGGAAGGTTCTTCACATCAGTCAGACGGCCATTGGTATTGATTTTCACTGAGGTACGTAATCCAAGATGTCTGCCATTGACCATATTGGATTCCATCCGTCCCAGATCTTGTGAACGCGATATCTCGAGAACAATTCAACCAATCGACATCAAACTTGGGAAGGTTCTTCACATCAGTTAGATGGCCATTGGTATTGATTTTCACTGAGGTACGTAATCCAAGATGGCTGCCATTGACCATATTGGATTCTGTCCATCCCACATCTTGTGAACGCGATATGTCAACAACTGTTTGACCAATCCACTTCAAACTTAAAAATGTGCTTCACATCAATTAGATGGCCATTGGTTTTGATTTTCACCGAGATACGTAATCCAAGAGGGCTGCCATTGACGATATTGGATTCCATCCGTCTCGGATCTTGTGAACGTGATATCTCGACAACAATTCGACCAATCAATTTCAAACTCAAGACTCATTGAGGTAGTATGTAATCGAAGATGGCTGCCATTGACCATCTTGGATTTCACTCACCCATATTGTACCCATTTGTGTTGTGAACGCGATATCTTGATCCATTCCACTCATCGATTTATAAACCTCACCATCCACAAATCCATATACAACTACAGACTTACATTCCAGTTTTACATTACCCATTACTGCTTCCCAAACCTCCTCAAATTGTCTCCACAATTCCAGATGAACGTCTCTTTCCACATACACATATCAACTTTCCAAGTTATATTCAAGGAGATATTGGAAGCGTATATGCTGTATGCTCTCAAACAGGCTACTTGGCGGAGGACCTGCTAGCTACTCAGCTTGTTATACTGGTAACCCTCCCTGTATGTCCTTACAGTAGATAGTCTTCGTTGGTGGGCAAAAGTGTGTCCGGGTCTAGATCTTTCTCCGCATTGTGGAATGTATCGGATCCAATTAAACACCCACGGGCACTGAGAATGAATGATCAAGACCCAATGAAAGACCAGATCACCTGAACTAATCAGACTTCCGGAAATATCAACCAGTGGAATCCGAATTCGTATTCAGCCCGCATTAGCAGCGAAACGAACGCTGGTCATAACCTGTCTACTGTATGGATATGCAGGGAATATTTTTTGCAAACATGTGAACGTCTAGATAACTGTGTATCTGTTAAGTGTTTCTCATATGGCCTTTAAATTGACCAAAATATCGTCATATCCCTGGGATAAGACTGGTAGACGTTTGAACAGAAGGGTCAGGAACAATAGATCAAGTTGGCCATATATTCCAAATCAGATGCAATAACCCAAGTCAGCTATTCGCATAGACCCACCTGGGATATTGGCCAATAACATTATCGATAATTCCCAAACACAAATCAATCACCATTGTTCAATAAACATAAAAAATGTGGGACAATTTTATATATTCTGATCTCGTGCCTGTAATTTACACCATTTTAAGAGCCAATGATGTTTTCTCCTGAGCAAAATTTTATTTGATTAAATTTACATGTATCAATGTATGGAATTGGGAATTGAACATCACATTGGTCGGTGCTATGAATGAATCGTTAACTAATTAGGATGTTTTGTTTAGATTTTACTTTTAACAAGGACTGTCGATTAAAATGCTCGACTCGGGACCAATTCCTCATCTGAAGTGCCACATGTTCGACAGTGAAGTACACGTTGTACATGTGAATTTACCTACCTGTATTGAAAGTCTTTGTTAGGCACAGATAATTTAATCGCCGAATATCTGACTTAGGTTATTGCATCTCACTTGAGATATTGGTCCTGATCTGTTGAATTAATTGTACCCCGCCACTCTATTCATTCCAGACAAGACAACGTAAAACACATGAAACTGAGCAGCCTACGTATGAAAATGACCCCTTCACACCAGAAAATCACCGAGGAACTTCGACTCAACGATCATTTGATTTTGAAAGCGGTCCCTGGATGCAGGGTCAAGGTAAGATTATCCAGGTTCAGTACAGATACCGGTCTAAAATGAAACGAATACAATAGGACTAGCACTTTGCTGTTAAAATGATTGCATCACCCCTATACATTTCTCCGCCACCCAACAGTCACTTGCACAATTTATCAAACCATATCACTACCCAGTGGCACAGGCGCGTCCACTCATCCATGGCTCTTTTTATACTACCACCTAGTGACAAGGACCCACATACGGTTCATACTGTTCCTTCCATATCACTAGCCAGCGGCACGGACGGCTCCTGTTAGAGTATTGTAGTATGCATTATGGGAAATGTTTCAATCACTCCAAGTAATTAGTGCGGTTCATTGAGGATTTATTCTCCAAGGGGCGCGGTTTAAGCGCCAAAACAAGATGCATGCGAAAAAAGTTTTCTGGGAATGGCAGCTTCCCACCATAGCTCAAGTAAATCCTTGTACAATGCTGTCTGGCCCGCTTGTCTGCGACACTGGTGCACATCATGTGGGATACCGTGAGCTGTGGGCTGTTCTCTTGGACTCTTCCCTATGTTTATAGCATAGAGCGAGTTTTTCATTTGTTGATAACTAGTATAGTTTCAACCGGAGGTTGCCAAGGTTATCACAATTGAAAGCTTGTTGCTCCATTCTTGGTATTGTGGTAATATTTTATCCATTATGTTACTTACACCAGTTAGCAATAGTCAAAAAACCCGCTCCATGTTATCAAAGAAGGGAAGAGATGAAGAGGTCAACCCGCAGCTCACGGTGACCCACATACTGAGGCAAGACAGCATTGTCGATGAATCAACTTGAACTATAGTGGGATCAGCCATTGAGTGTTCTGGTTGTTTGCACCTACATGTAGTATTTGTTAGGCACCTGGGTTTAGTTTCTGGAATAACTGCTTCTGAAAGTAGAGCATTCATCCGAAACTCAAATGTAAATTTGCTACAAGAACTGTGGTATATGACTATTGTATGTCAGATAGAATGTTGATCATGTAAAGCTGGTAACCTATCCCCAGAGTAGCTGTGCTAAGCCCCCCGCATGCAAAATTTAACCCATGGAACATAGACTTTTCGACCAATCCCCATCCCCACTCGATGCGTACGTGATACTTGAATACCACCTATAGCCGATGGACTCAAATAAGTGTGTCCTATCTGGAAGGGTTACAATTTGAGTTAGTCGTATGGCAGCCCTTTAGATTTAACAGGGTGAGTCGACAGGTTGTAGAGATAGAATGATATTACTATAATTTCGATGGACATATTGTAATTGCCTATCCTTCCAAGAATGCACGTCATTCCCTATTATTAAGGCTGACATGGCTTTATTTTCTACCTTTCTCTGGTGATGCTGATGCTGATCCTTGCATGTATGCCATTCAGGTACGGTGACTGATGTTGATAGAGTATTGATAATTCTACTGTTTACAGGATCTGTAGTTCCCTCTACCTCGGGTGGACCCCAACCTTTATCTATGGGTGCATCCTATCAGGTTCAGGTGAGAGACTCTGATAGAGTACATGTGGGGCCCGTCACACATCACCACTACCACCAACACAAAAATGGTAAAGACCATCCAATGGTGACAACAGCATCTCAAAAAGGTAATGTTAATAAACAATTATATTCTTCCATCTAGGGAATCACACATGGCCCCTAAGATGGCAGTGATCCCCTTATCAAGATGAAACTGTTGCAGTAACATAAATTTGTTGCCAGAACTGGGGGAAACAGGGTTTGGCATAGTCACATCTAGTGGCAACTATTTCTGGCCGCATTGCAGCAACATTTCAATCTTTGGAATATTGCCACAACTCTTTTTCTTGCAACAATATCACAACCCTTTCTTGCGGTGACAATCGCTGGTGATATTGTGGCAATATTCTCGAACTATGTCGATTTGACTGATTTTCAGTATTTGAACACAAAATGTATTTTTAAATAATAAACATGTTGACAATTTGACACCAATGAATTAAACTAGAAAGTGGGTTAACATACATTGATCCATATAATCATACCAATTACTCACGACATATTAATATTCAATGTACAGAATGACTATTGTTAATCACTGGTGGAATCTAGTGCACCCATCACCTGGGTAGCCAGCATTCCAGATATATCCGACACTTTGAATCAGTTGTGTTCAACTAATTCTTTTGCTTTGGGATCTTGGTTTGTGCTTACTGCAATTTGTTCGCATGAAGGTTGCTGCATGCTCATCGCAATGAATTTGCTGTACGGGTGCGAGGCAGCCTCATTTGCAATTCAATATGTGGAAGTGCTGCAAATACATGTCAACAGTGCAATATTCTCAGGAGTTTCACCGTCAAGGTTATCCTGCACTGTTGCCAGAAGTTTTTTTTCTGGCGGTAATATTGCCTCAATATTGCCACAACATGGTCGCTTTTCGTATTTAAATTGGTTGCGGCAATATTGCCACAACATAGTAGTTGCCAGAATCCTCATATTTTGGTAAGGGTTTGAGTCCAAGATTCAGGTGGTTCGCCAGTTTCTGGATAAAGAATTATCATTAATTAGAATAGCACATATCAAGGGTATTTTTTCAAAATTCGTCTTACTGTTAGATGAACATCTATGAATTGAAGAAAAATATGAAAAATTACCTACATTACGAACAGAAATATCTGCTTTGGGGGCACTTCCATACTGGCAACAGATAAAGTATCCACCCTCTTCCCCTTAAACATAAAAAATATATATAAGTACGTAATCAATAACCATATATGATGCTAAATCTGAAGAGCATCTCCAAGAATTGGGGTGCTATTTATGTATGTGTTCTATTATAAAGCAGACCTACCATTTACCTGGTGCGTGATAACATGTGGGCAGAGGAATTAAAAATGTCCAAAACAAATGTTCAACTCTACATATATTCTTTGCAAGGCAATGCAATATTTTGTATACCGATGAGACAAAACACATAAAATGAAGTCATTATACATTCAAAACGTAGCCATTGAATCAAGGAATTGATGTACTAAGGTTATATCACCATGAAGTAGATGATGGGATGATTTCAAAGTAAAATAGTTTTGAAAGTACGCCCATAATACAGATTCTTTTTCGTATAGCCTCGGCCTCTCAGGGTCACACTGCATAATATCAAGCGGTCAGCTGACAACGTGATTCTTTAAAGCGAGACTTCCGGCTAGCTATGGGCTATATATACCCATACCCTCCCTCAAATCACTGTCTATTTCAGCACAAAAAAAATCTCTGTTGGCAGTAAAGCCAAAGGGAGGGAAGCCAATTGGGTCAAACTTACACCCAATACCAGTCAACCACAAAGGGTGGGTGTGACCCCTCAAGGCCTCGGCCTTGTATACTCGAAGAATCCCTCTCATCCTGCACATCAGAGATGCTGGGATGAGAGGGGGGAATTTCAGGAATTCATTTAACTAGTAATATGTGGATCTACTTCTGAACAATACTCCACAAAGTCAATTCAAATATACATTTTGTGTGTGCACATACAACTGATATAATCCTTCCCCGTCGGTAATAAGAAATCTGGAGCGGGCGGGTGGGGAGGACTGAATAGATTTCAGCCAATTTGCAAAGTTTTTTGTTCATGCTATTGCAATCTTTGATAAATTAATATATCATGTAAAATGTGATCATTATACATCAAACCATATAATGGATGTTGGGGATGAGTCCAAGTCCAAAACTGCTGAATTTCCAGCAACCTCATTATATCAAAATTCCAGAAATTGTCAAAACTAGCTATAGACTGTATAATTCTGAATAATACCTCACGTACTTGGCATGGATATATTTATGTCGATTTAAGCTCAAATACCATTGTGGCTGATGAAAATTTTGAGATGGAATCAATTTAGTGATTGAATGACTCCTCAAAATTGCTAACTTTTAACCGTATTTTTGATAAGGTAATGTGATATCTGCGAGATAATGTATCATTGTACCGCAATAAAGCATGATGATGCATCAGCATGTAACTGATGGACAAATGAAGAAAGGTATATGCCAATTCCCTGGATTGCTGGCAGTGCAATAGCTAAGATTGAAATACTACTAATATTACATTACTCCCTACCTCTGCCCCAGTGTTGTCACTTTTTGGCAGAAGAATATTTTACTGGTACTGGTATACATGTAAGGTATGGGGAAAATGTTTAAGAGATGGACGCAGTACAAGCGATACCGACTTGACAGTTCATGCTAATATTGTTGTTCAACAATCTCCTGATTTTGGAGTCAAGAGTGACCTTGACCTTTGACCTTGACCTAATTATTGTATGTGACACCTGGACTTCCCCTAAAGTATCTACCAACAGCACAAACTAGAGGTGGTGCTTTGACCGTTTCCCTAGGTGATAGGACTTGGTTTGATATCCACGAGAAGTATAGTCCACCCACATTCAAGTTCAATCTCAAGTAGTCTTGTACATTTACTGGTCAAGGTATTTGATCTACCATAGTTGAGGACAGGGCATAGCTGCGAACTCAATAAGCCAGGTGGGAGTTCTGAGTCTGGCGGCCACGACAGTTCTGCTGGCTCAAGGGAGTGAAATTTGACTGTTTCTATATGCTATGAAGCTCGTATTTTTCAAGGGAAATGTCTGATTTAGATATAGTTTGCAACATAGACTGGTATATTTCCTCCTAGACCTTGGCATCGTAATCAATGTCAGACATTCTTTGACACTCGCATTACTGCAAGCCGGTTAGATCCTGCAAGCGACATTTCCAAATGGAGGAGCGGATTAGACTGTTCCTGGCCAAGAACAGTTCTTTATCATGTTTATTCTGACAACTATTATAAGAATTCAAATCGAATGCATAAATTTGTCCTTTACCACACAACAATGCTGTATACCAAATTAGAAGTGTCTAGCTGTAGTGGTTCAGCTTCTGGAGCATTACAACAGTCATGTGGATATATTCTGTTATGTTGCCATGGAAACTATAGAAATCATGGAAATGTACCCAATTTAAACATATTGTGCCTTTAACACACACATGCTGTATACCAAATTTGATGTTTGATCTGCAACAGTTTTTCTTCCAGAGTGTTAATGTAATCCATTGGTTGCCATGGAAACCACAAAAAGCATCAAAATGTACCCAGTTGTGTATACCACATTTAAAATCTCAAGATGCAATGGTCTGGTTCATAGAGCATTAACGTTAATGGATATTTTTCATCTTGTTGCCATGGAAACCACAAAAACCAGCGAAATGTATCCAATTTCAATAGGCTTGTGCTTTGCCATACATCGATGCTGCACACCAAATTTGAAGTCTTTAGATGGAACGGTTCAGCTTCAAGAGCGTTAACATCGCATTCGGACACGTCGTTACATGGATATTTTCTGTCTTGTTGCCATGGAAACCACAAAAACCAACGAAATGTACCCAATTTTAATAGGCTTGTGCTTTGCCACACAGCCATGCTGTATGCCAAATTTAAAATCTCAAACTGCAATGGTCTGGTTTCTAGAGCGTTCACATCATTACATGGATATTTTCCGTCTTGTTGCCATGGGAACCACAAAAACATTGAAATGTATCCAATTTCAATAGGCATGTGCTTTGCCACACATCAATGCTGTATTCCAAATTTGAAGACTCTAGATGGAACAGTTCAGCTTCTAGAGCGTTACCGTCGAATTCGAATGCATGGACGACCAGACGGCCGGAAGGACGGACGCATGGAAAAGCTGAATCCAGCATTTTTTTTAATTTCCTGATTTCGGGGTCACAGTGACCTTGACCTAAATTTTGTTATGTGACATATCGTCTACCCTATTCTCTTCACGGACACAAAATATGTGATTTTTAATGACATCCTGATTTTAGGGTAACAGTGACCTTGACCACTGACCTTTGACCTTGACCTCAAGTTCGGTACTTGACACATTGTCACATTTAATATATCTACGAACACAAACAATCGCGATTTCCAACAATTTCTTGATTTTGGGGTCACAGTGACCAGTGACATATTTCCCGGTCATACACAAACACGAGACACCAGAGGTGCTACAACCCTCAGTCCCCTAACAGTCTCCTAACAGTCCAGACCAAGATGTTTTTGCACAGCATAGAGATATCGCATGCAAAATCAAGCCACATCTCATGGCATGGTATCAGCATGCCAAATTTGCCAAGAATCCAACGAGGAATCATCAAGTTATTGCCCGGAAACCAAATTTAAAGGAGGTGTTCGGTTTGACCGCATTTTTTTCCTTAGTGTGTTGCGTTTATAAACCGAAAATATAATTTCCTCTCGTTCACTTGAAAAGTTATTAGATCGAGAGAGAAAATACTGAATTTTCATATTCTCAATTTTCACCGAGAAGAGACTTGTCAAAAAAATATTACGAGTATTAGAAAATAAGCAATTGTTTGTTTTTGCAATTTTTGGCGATATTCTTGAAGGGAATTCCCTTCATATATAAAATATGACACCTTTAACCAAAATGAGCCCTACATATCGAAATGCGGTGCGTTTGATCCAAAATGATACTGAAAAATCGTTTTGGTTAAAGGTGTCATATTTTCATAATACTGAAATATGTCAAAATGCTTGTAATGCTCTGAAAGGGTGTCGTTCACCGCCATTCAGCACATGATTCCTCAAGTCGATAATTGTAAACAGCTGCTTGGCCGAATGGTTACAGTGTCGGACTACAGATTAAAAGAAACGCAACATCTTGGTTCGAATCCCCAAATCCCTGAACAAATATTTTCATTTTTTCCTTTTTTCTCCCATCTTCAGTTTAGACTTTAAAGTGCAAAAGTGACGTGAAATGAAAGACAGCGAACCCCTAACGCACATAACCCCTTATTTTCTTATAATTCGTGAATAGAATTGCACACAAACAACTCCACACACACACAGTCAGACCACTTGTTCAGTGTTTGAATATTCTGACGATCCAGCAGAGCAAAAAAATAATTGTTACACATACATAATTTCGTCTTAGGGCAGCGGAAAGTTGTAACTATGAATTGAAAAGTTATAAGGTTGAACTTGTCTTATATCAAGGCCTTTATTAAGGAAATGACCCTCAACAAGTGGTGACGCTGGCTTTCCCAAGTGATAATGCATGTGCCAATATGAACTTTTGGCAGTGATTTTTTTTTCAGTTTTCGAGTCGGTTTATATATTAATATAACTGATTATTGTTCGTAAATATCTGGGTCGTTCATGAAAATACTAATGGTAACCGTATGAGAATATGAACCAGAATTTCCCATTAGACTGGCCTCGCCTGTCTGACAAAGAGTTGGGGAATACCTGAGCATTACGTCACAATTTACCGGCCGGCTCGGAGCAAGACAATAGAGCAACAGAGAGCGACTCTGAAGGGAAAAATATCCATCTAAAGCGAACACCTCCTTTGCGACCAGGTGGCATGATACATAGGTTCTCAAGTTATTATCCAAATTTTGTCATCAAGTGATTTTGTCATCAAGTGAGGCCACCTCGTCCTGTAAGCGTGAGTGGGTGAAACACAATCGAAAGAGAGATCTCATGACATGGTATATCACTACCAAATTTGTAAAAAAAATCTGATGAGCATTCCCCAATTATCGCATATGAATTTCGGATTTTGCCACCAGGTGGCACCACCTCAAGGCACGAATGAGCAAGAGGCAATCCCAAGCGATGTCTCATGCCATGGTATATACATACCAGATTTGAGAAGAATCTGATGATAGGTTCTAAGTTATTGCCCGAAAAAATGCATACAGGATGACACCTGTTGATGAAAGTGGTTGAAATGCGATTCCCAGGCGACACCTCAAAATATGATATATGCATACCAAATTTTAGAAGAATCTGACAAGCGGTTCTCATGTTATTGGCCGGAAACAAATTTCAGACAAAACAATTGGATGCACTGACACACAGATGGACGGACAGACAATCGAAATCCAGTATACCCCTACTATGTACAGGGGATATAAAAGGTGACAAGGTGTGCACATAGCTGTGGGGAAAAATGTCTAAACTTTTGATCTTATTGCCCTGGCCTGAAACTAAATGTCTGTTCACTGGGGCTTTTGTGCAAATTCCAAATTATAAGAATGCTGTACTTTTCTCATATTGTTCATCGTTTTCGTAGAATAGCTTTCTGACATTTATCAGAGGGCAAGGTTATTGTTGTTATAATACAAATTACTATCATTATCACACCACTGAACTGGCACGGGTTTGAGCCCAGCTAGTGCATGTGTGAAAGTTTGTCATTTACTTGCTGATGGGCGGTGGTTCTCTCCGGGTACTTCAGCTCCCTCCACCATCCAAACTGACTGTCACGATATGAGTGAAACAAACTTGAGTGCGACATTAAACAAATCCCTCTCCCCTCCCCCCTCCATTATCAAGTTGGATAGATTTGATGCAGACCCTATACATCTTAAGTTGTTTCATACATTTATTCAGAAGACATAGCAAGTAAACAGTGGCTTTAGTCGGTATTCTATAAACGTGGATCTATAAGGTTCCCTGCTGATGGTGGCACAAATGGATTACAAGCGTCTAGTCCATCATTCATAATCCAGCCGTCGTCCATTAGAGAATATTCGCGTCCATAATCCAAAGACCTATTCCAATTCCATATAACAGTATTAGCACCAAATTCAAAAAGACAAAAGTATACATAAACATAGGCTTGTTTCCTGCAAGAGAGAAGCGGTCAACGATTTTCAATGATGCCGGCAAGACATCATGATGTTCCTAAATATCAAATCCGTATCGCTGATCAGTATTCCTAATCCATAATATTCGTTATAGAGTCGTCATCTAAAAATGATGTACCTCAGTCACGCTTTGATTGTGACTGTTCATATGAGTACCATGAGGATCTTGAAGTACATGGGCTCATACGGCCCCTAGCCCCGGGTTAAGAGGAATTAGACACATGTTACGAAACGTAGCGCTAGAGATCTTGCACGCTACGTATGATTTTGCTATCAGCATGCGATATGTATCGCCAAATTTGAGAAACTTTGAGTGAAGGCGCTTGGTGGAATAGCCCTGTTTTATAAGTTTCTGCAACAATGTTTTGTGACGTTGATTAAAATCATCACATTTAACACAGGATCTAGCAAATGCTACTAAGCGAGATATGTATACGCCATATGCAGGTCCAACTGGAATATTACTATCCAGAAAGGGATAGTTTACGATGTCGAAATTGTAATTATCTCTTTTGTCATAAAGTCGACGAGAGAGAATGCCCGCTTCATTTTTATAGAGGTAGAGATCTAAATAAGATGTGCCTGTAGGGCTATCTGTAGTTTCCTTCAAATCCAGTGAAGGTGGATATATATCCTTCACTGTGTTCTCAAGGCATGGAAATTCCACAAATCACCAATGAAGCATAATTTAAGCCAATTGGTAAATAGTAATTCACAGGCAGAAAAGGTTGTGGAGATTTAAAAAGAAGATTTAAACTTGCACTTCATCATCCGCTACATTCTTCTATGTGATTATCTCCTCTGTCCACTACCCTGCAAAAAAAGCATATGTAGGTCAGGGAAAACTTATTATGTAAATGATTTGACCACCACTGGATTTTAGGAATTTACCAAAAGAAGACTCTTATTAGATAATGTTGGAATTAAACCATGATATACATGTAGCTGGACAGAAAAGTGCACAGACAGACGAGGACCTGACGAATGAAACAAACAAAAAAACGGCACATCTAAAGATTACATTCTATACTGGACAGAAATTTCGTCGACCTGCCTTCAGTAGTTCTCAAGATATATAGTCAGGTGGGAAAGAGCACGGGCAGATTGATAGAGAGTGACAATACCCCTGAGCCTAATCTGGCTGAGGGATAAAAATCTTGATTTTTAACAATTTCCAGATATTGATTTTCGAAATGTTGCCTGCCACAATATCCTGACAATTCTTAACTCGGTAACCATAAAAGAGTAACTGAGGTACTTGTGTAAGTGTATGTCATATTCAAGATAACGATGTGAATAATAAAACGTAATAAAGTTTTCTCCCAACATTTCACTCGTAGTCTGTCTCAGAGGATTCAAAGGCAGATTCTTCTGTCATGACAGTTGGAGAGAATTTTCTCTGCATCTTTTGATGTCAGAGATAACGTTGACGACGTCATAGTTCGAGAGTCCTGCACAGTCTGCAGAACGTCGTGGCAATGCAGAGCATTCAACAGATTTGCAACAATGTTGCATTGTGACATGGTTAATATGTCCATAATAACGTCAAAAGTTCCCACATGCTTGCGGTGCCTGGGTGCCGTTTCCTACAATAACATTAATAAAATAGAAATTGTTAAAATTAAAGTCGTAAGACAAGAAACATAGTATAAATCTCAGTATAAATCCTGTAATTTGGAAGATTTTATATGATCTAAACTTGCAAAAGTACCACAGTTACACTTTAAATGGCTATCAAAACAGTTGATCCGATCCGACCAAGCTGTTTATACAGGCTAGTGTCAATGTTCAAGGTTTTCCATAAATAAATCAATGAGTTAAGGTTGGGATAAACAGAATCAAGTTCCACATTTTAAAGGATTCTTTTTGATGTAGCTTCAACAAAATGAGTTATTTAACTTCAATCCGGTATTGCTATTTTAATTTATACTGAAATGTGTCACATAAGTGTGGGGTGTACTGTTAGTTGGCTGGCCTTATATGATCTATTTCATATGGCACAATCATTCAGATGTGCTTCGTGGAGAAGTCTGTTGTGAATTTATATCTGGTTTGCGAAGTAATGTGGATGATTGATCCATGATAACGGATTTGGTCTCCGGCCGGATTTGAACCGACATCTTCTCACGACCCACAGTGGAGTCACGATATGTAATAGCTTTATACTACAGAGACTTTAAACCATTACCATGCTAATTTACGTTACAGCTGTAGACAATTATATCCATTGTAAGTGTAAACTTACGCATTTATACATTTCGAAAAGAAAGTCTCAAAACATTCTATGGATGCATAATTTCTTCATTACCCTGATGTAATTAACTCGATGTTTTCATCCCCACTAACCAATTTGGGTTTGCTGCTATTCATTATTTGTGAACAGAGTAAAAACATAAAACTTAGGAAAAACATCATCAACATGAACCCATAAGATACCTTGAGGGAAGGTACCAGCATACCAAATTTAAAAGAATCCGTTCAGGTCCAACATGCAGTTACTGCTCGGAAATGCAATTTTACCTTGACCCACAGGTAGTGCCATGTATAGGCAGATAGGCATAACAAATAATCCCAACCGAGATCTTGAGGCGAGATTCCTTGACATTGGAAAACGAAAATGTTAACTTGGCCTGCATGTGTCGCCAAGAAAAACAATCCCAAGCGACACCGTCAGGTAAGGTACATGTATTCATATACCAAACTTGGGAAAATTCATCCAAGTTTTAAAAAGTTATTGTCCGGAGATATAATTTTGAATATGCCCCCAGGTCGCGCCACCTATATGTAGATCAGCATGGAAAACAATGCCAAACAAAAAATTGAGGTGAGGTACCTACACACCAAATTTGGAATGAATCGGACAAGGTTTTCAAAAGTTATTGTCTGGAAACACTTTACTTAGTTTTCAGGTGGTGCCCCCTGTACATGTACATGAATCAACATGAAAAACATTCTCAAGCCAGATCTTGATGCAAGATACCCACACACCAAATTTGGAAAGAATCCTTAAGGTTTTCAAAAGTTGCCTGGAGATGCAATTTTAACTTGGCCCCCAGGTTGCGCCACCCAGAGGCGGATTGGCTCGAAAAAAAATTCCAAGCAAGATCTATAGACGAAGGACCCACTTACCAATACAATAGGAAGCTGTGCATCTGAAAACCCCTTGGCTCTGGGCGCCAGCCATTCATAATCTATTCAATTTGAACCAAGATGTCAGGAACACCAAGCAGTCAAGTGACAAATTTCCAGATTATCAAAAATTTTGCAATCAGAATTGGCCCCTAAGGTTTCCATCCAATCAGAGAAACCGGTATTCATTACATGAATGTCTTGATGCATCGATAATGTATACCAAATTTTACATTGAGCATTTGAACAGTATCAGAGATAGAGATCATTAATGATTTTGCATTTAAGATGGCCTCCCATCCTTCCCGCCACTCAGAGGAACTGATGTGGTTATTCATTGATGCAAGTCTCTTCATACATTGATGCTGTAAACCAAGTTTCATATAGAACACTTAAATGGTATCAGAGATAAACATCATTAAAGATTTTGCATAAATTAAAGAGGGCCGCCAAGATTTCCGCCCAATCAGAGAAACCAGATCTGTCGTTCATCGCAAGTCTCTTGATGCATCGATGATGTATACCAAATTTAGTTTAATGATTTAGCATAAATTAAAGATGGCCACCAAGGTTTTCGGTCAATCAGGTCCCGATTCAAAGTATCTGGATGTATCGATGATGTAGACCAACTTTCATATAAAACAATTGAATGGTAACCGAGATATGTATCATTATCGATTTCACATAAATTAAAGATGGCTTCCAGGGTTTACAGCTAATCAGAAAAGCCTGTTTGGTAATTCATTGAAACTTGCTTGATGTACAATGTATCGGTGATGTATATCAAATGTCGTATTGAATAGTTGAATGGTTTCCGAGATATGGATCATTATCCATTTTGCATAAAATTAAAGATGGCCGCCAAGGTTTCCACCCAATCAGGTCCCAATTCAATAGGCTTCTGGGCCATTCTATAATTAGGTGTGTGACATTCAGAAGCATATTTGGGAATGTTCTGTTGACCACACAGAAAAAATATAAACAGCAAGGATTAACTTTGTAATGTAATTGAAGCTATGAAGCTGGACTAAACTATCATATGTCAAAAGCTGACATTAATGTAAAAACTTTTGATTAGCATGGGTTTCAATGATCCGTCACGTGTGTGACTCACAAAAAAAGTAAATTTCCACATGAAGTGGTTTGTTGAAAAAATCTGTGATTGTATCAGGATTATGAAAAGTTATTTAGAACAGGTGGTTTGCCCAAGGTTTCTTCTTTACAGGTTTCCAACTGTCTTTGAAAATATCTTTGGTTTGTATAATGTGAGGGGAGGAATGTGTCGTCACGTGTGTGACCAAAATAAATGTCACGTGTGTGACCTCTGAACTTATAAAGATAGTAGATTTGATGAGGTGATGAGTGACTTAGAACCTATTACCATCATCAAAACAGCTTTTCTGACAATACCCAACATAACAAAACATTCTACCCTGGCCTGTACGCAGGGGCAACCCCCCCATACACACAGAAAACAAAAATCAGCAAAGAATGCCAAACGCACTTGACTGCATGACCACAAGAGAAGGAGAATTAAGTAATGCGAATGAAACTTTGTTCGGTATCGGTAAGATAGTCATACTGTATAACACTTGGGGACATCTGAAAAGTATGTACAACTCAAAATCAGAAGTTTTGACCCCACTCCGTTACGCCCCCCCCCCCCCCCCCCACTTCGAGCATGTATACATACTGTATGTATGCCCCCATACAGGATAAATCTCATCATGTGAAAGGCATATTGTTATATTTCATGATCATTCTTATAGGTTAAATCAATTCATTTAGTGTCGTATAACCCGATATGTCAAACATGTGCAATCATTAATAAATGTCAACAGTGAATATTGTTCTATTCGATGTATTCCATAATCAGTCTGTATTATGATGATAAACTCGGGATGATAAACAAATTCATCTTTGAAAATGTTGGGAGTGTCTCCAACAAAAGATCAGCTCCACAGCAATAAAAAATTATCCATAGAATAGCCTTGTGTTATACATGTCGCCTATCAAAGAAAAAGAGAAACACATGGATAAATTCTCACTGACCTAAATCTGAAAAGGCGAAGTGACCCCTTGAATTTATCACTACTGAAGGTACTATTTCCTTCACCATGCTCGCTAAGAGTGTAAAATATTTTGTCAGGAGTTTGGGGCCATTTCCAGTGATTTCCAGCCTTAACCATTACGGATACTTCTATCTCCAACCCAACAACCTTTGTCAACTCCCCAGGGAATTGTTCATTGCCATGTAAATATCACATGTAATCCCAGAAAAAAATAATACAATATTGCATTAATGCAATTTCTATTCCAGAACTCAGATTTTCACTTTTAGACTAATTTCTCAATTTCTGATGTCCCTATAGTTTATGAAGCTGTTTCTACATGTATATGGCAGTGTGACTAACGCCACAGGGCCTCGAAGTAGTGTTTAGTGTTTGACGTGATTTAAGTGTGTACCTTGACCTAAGACTGACTATCATAGGAGGCATGAGACATGTTTTTTTTCAATTATGAGGTTTCTAGATCACCTAATTCGGTCAGGAATTGGGTCAGAAAGTAGGTCACATTGACCATGGCCTAATTGTGACAGGTCTCACTGACATTCACCTAATTAAGGGCATTTTTTGCCAATTTCGAGGTTTATAGGTCACTTAAGTAGGTCAAATTTTCATCAAAAGTGGATCAGCTCAGAACTTGCTGGTAACAGTCCCCTAATGCATGTTCATGCCAAAAATCAAGGTTCTAATGTCAACGCTTCTTATTATTTTGCCGGAGAAAGGATTCGGATGGACTGACTGACTGACTCATTACCGGACAATTTGCAAATGAGACCCTATACTTCATAGGACAATTCAGGGATAGCTAGATGTGCACATATTTATCAACGTTTAAGAAAAGACATTGCAAGCAGTCTTGCGTTATGTGCTACACTTAGAAAAGCAAATGAGAAAATGACAGAAAAATTGGCACGTATATGCCTTTAATGCACATACATGTACAGTGAAAATTTCTGATGTTTCATGAAGACTGGCCTGTTCCTTTCCAGGCAAAACTGAAACAATGTTGCAATCTGGCATGAGTCAGAGCACTGATGCAAGTGCAAAGCCAGGTGCAGACTTGCCCAGTGAAGATGATACGACTTCAAAATAGTGATGCAAATGAAAATTTTACAGCAGTAGCTCGGGCATGCCAGGAGAATTGCCGTCACACACGTGACGCTACTCTGTCACACATGTGACGTCACGTGTGTGACTGTTCTTTCTGGTTCTTTTAATTATTTGCATTGGAAGATTTCATAGGTTTTTTTGAACATGTACCTTCTCTCTAACATGGTAATTTATAAACTTGAATATTTTCAATTTCTCTGATAAACTAATGTGTCTACACAAAGTTACATGCATTTTCGTCACGTGTGTGACATGCAGATCAAGCAGTTGAAATGACAAATTTTTTCACCAATGAAGATCTAAGCAGCAATCAATGATACATGACAGGCACCTAATATTGCATAAACAATACATTGTGATTATATTTTAGTTCTCCAGAATACTCTTGCTGTTCAGAGGGGCCTTCTCAAACTTACATTCAAATTTGACCCAAAATATCAAATATCATAGGTCATAAACATTTGGCATGAAAATACCTTTGTTTGGTGCATATTTTGGAATCATTAGTTGTATATTATCATCTACTCTATCATTGATATAATGCATGTTAAAAAGAGATTGGAATGTAAATTTCAAAATTTCTTGTTCTAGGCTCATAATTTATAGAATGGCCCTTCTGGTAAATAAGCAAACCAAATTTGAAATTCATCAGTGGAACCGTTTTCTGGCTATCTCGCTCACGAACGGACGTATGGACAGACGGACGTATAAGACGACAATATCCCATGGCCAAAATTGGCAGAGTGGTAAAAACATGGGTCTGTGCCTGATACCTTTTGGGGTTGCAATTCATTGACGGGTGACAGAATTATACTATTATTGCAGATTACTCACAAATTCCAACTTTCTGCCAAGATATATTGAAGATACATTTGCTCAAACACAATGTATGAGGGTCAGGCGAGAGCTAGTTTGGGAGATAGTGGGTGTGGCTCGGCACCCTCGGGGTGAGACCATGCTCTCCTTGAGGGTAGTGGTGGTGTGCTGACCTGAAAGCCTTAGAAAGCTCTCTGTATATGAACAAGAGCACTGATAACTGCTTGCCATCATCTGTCAATCTGAAGACCAGCAAGGTTGAATTCAATTCAATTCAGGAAATTGATCATATGCACAGTGTGCACCCGAACTTTAGGAACTCAGTTGTAATTACTATAGTAAGTTACATGTGTGGACGCAAATGGTTCACGCAGAAGCTTTAGGGTAAATCATACATGTATAGGGCCTAATGTGGAATGCAATTATTTGATAACAATATTGAAGGAAATGCTGTCCTTCATTTAACATGACATGAAATTCAAAACCAGGGGTTCAGTACTGCGGAGATTTCCCCGCCAGTTATTTCATATACTTCTAAAATAAAATAGGGTACATGCAAACGCTTTAGGGTAAATCAGATGATGTGGAATAGAATGATTTCATAGCAAAACTGAAGGCCCAGTTGCGGACAAGAAGAGGAGAAACTCGGTGGCGCTACCTTCAGGTAGATGTTGCTGAAGCAAGCGGCGTCTTGTTGCAAGGAATGCATATGCTGAATTTCTGGAGAATCCAACAAAGCATTTTATCACTTGCTAAGAACATCGCTTGCAAAGATATCCACAGACAGGAATTGACATGATCCCCTTACGGAAGAGCAGTATAGACTTCTGTGGAAGTATACACTGCCACTATACTTCCACAGACCTCCCCTCTACTGCGGTCATACTGCTGAAACTGTGCAATTTCAGCTCTTTTCTTTATACTGCCACCATACTTCTGGCACTTACACTCTTGCTTTGTGTACTGCTGTCATACTTCTACAATTTGATCACATAAAATGTAAATTCGATACTTCTGGTATACTGCCAATACTTTAGCAAATTTGAATGCATCAGGTGTATACTGCATGCTGTTATACTGCTACAACTTTAGCTGTTTCCTGTTATACTTCTACAACTTGTCCTTACCAAAAAAGGTTTTTGACTCAAAACTATACCGCTGCTATACTTCAGTGAGAGGCATGCTGGGATAGGAATTCCTCATTAATTTGAAAAATAGGTCAACTGAATTTCCCTCCAGTGAGCACACAGTTGCTGTGTATGGCACATGGCGAGCAGATCTATGCAGTATGCCTTTTTTCTCTGTACAGATTTGTTCATGAACTGATGCATGTAAGTAGCATTAATACATTAGATGCCAATGGGAAGATTTTCCTTTCATTCCATTCCGCATATTTTTCCAATACTGCATATTTTTCAAACAGTACTGGCCAACATTATGGCATGTCTGATCTAAAATGTATCATGGTGGGAAGATAGGGGGCGTTATCAGCCAGGGCAATCAGCTTAATTACACCCCAAGACATGTTTAGGCCTACCATGTTATAATACATGATATGTCCATGTTATAATGTAGTAATAGCCACCATTCAAGTGTGTATGATACATGCATTGTGTCAAATTTGCCTGAAGGAGGATGCTTGTATATACCATTGTTATTCAGGCCACACTTGGTATAGGGGACAATTTTATACTGCTGCTATACTTCAGCCTGTCTACTGCCACTATGATGCAGGCATACTCCCACTCTACTTCTACCATACTGGCCATATACTTCTGTCTATGCTGCTAGACCTCTTCCATTACACTGCCTCCATACTTTTGTGAAGGGTTACAGCAGCTTAATTAACATAATGTCAGCATACTGCATTCATACTTCCACTATACTTTTACCATACTGCTACCATACTGGCCATATACTTCTGTCTATGCTGCCAGCCCTCTGTCATAACACTGCATCCATACTTCTGTGAAGGGTTACAGCAGCTTAATTAACATACTGTCAGCATACTGCAGTCATATACTACCACTATACTTCTACCATACTGCTACTATACTGGCCATATACTTCTGTCTATGCTGCCAGCCCTCTGTCATAACACTGCCTCCATACTTCTGTAAAGGGTTACAGTCAGCAGCTTAATTAACATATGTCAGCATACTGCCACCATAATTCTACCATACTTCTGCAACACTTCTACAACTCACAAATTCAGTCCAACATACAACCAATTGTCTTGAAAAAAACAATCTTATGTAAGTATGCTGGAAGTATATACTTCTGTCATACTGCCGCTACACTTTCTGCAGCTGCTACTGCCACTGCACCTCTATTCTAATGCAGGTATACTTCCATTTCGTAAGGACAGTATCTGGTCACATATTATCTTACAGACAGCGAAGGCTAATGCTGCAGAATAAACCCGGATAGAGTATACTGGCCTGGTATCATATGACACCTGTCAGACCGATTTGTCAAAGTGTGTGGCATTTATCAGAACAGCCAATCATGCCAGACATTACATTGTTTTGTACCAGGGTACAGAATTGCAACATAAATCTTGCATCTTGACAATCTGTAAGATAATTATGTTGCGGATATTCCACTACCACACATCAGTACGTCGAGTCTTTGGAAATATATAAAGGTAATTTTTTTTATCTAGAACCGCCAAATGCTTGTATTTCAATAAATAACCACAACAGATTTCGCGTATGACGATGAAATGAGTTGTTCACTTGATACTTGACAGATTTACACTTGCTCAGACTGACCAGCAGATATTGAGATCCCCACATGTATACTGAATGGAAAGGCCACCTGGACGTTCCAATCAATGGCGAGCCCCCCCCCCACCCTCTTCTCCCATACCCTGTATCGCCAATTAAGTCGATTTCTCCAGTCGCACGTAGTTGTTGAGAAAATGCTGGATAGCTAATGATTTCCAAAGCCCTCAGTCAAAACTGGGACGAATATTAAACTATACGCATCCCAGGTCAAAAACATTAAAATGATTGGTTTCTGCGTGATCTTACCATTATATTCATGTTTTGTTTATCAGAAACTGTCCAGTTTTAGCTTCACTGACGGCAGACAGAAACTGTTCAGTTTTAGCGATATGATTTTTTAAACAATCGTAATGCTTGATGTATTCAAAAACAAAGAAGGAAATGTTTTAAACATGTTTTTATTCCAGCATTGATCAATTTTGCAGAAATATTGCATCAACACAACCCAAATATCACATGCATATTAAGTTTTAAATCAGTGTCTATGAATTGTTCATTTTATTGAGATACCAGTATTCAGTCTTTTCTCAGGATGAATGTAAAAATGCTACAAGAATGTGTTAACTGAACTCAATACTGTAGTCGGGTTCTCTTGCATTGACATCCTGGCAATCTCTGAAGAGTAGTATGTGGCATGTCTGTTCCGAGGTGGCCTTTCAGTTATCTAATTTTCATTTATCCCTACACTTTTATATCAGAAAATACTAAAATGTTTGCTTTATATCACTGTTATTTGAAAAACTCTCGATCAAAGCCAGGCTCTCCAGTCAAGCTCTGCAGCTAGCTAGGCCCTCTAACAAAGGCTCTCCAGCTACTGCTTCTTGTGTGTCCATAGTTGATGTTAATGAGAGAAGGTCAAATTATCCTTTAACAATTATGTTCAGAAATAAACAAGGATTGTGTAACATAGATCTTTCTCTAATATGGCAATATCCATGGAAATAAACCCAGCTGCTGTTACCCAGTGTGTTGATTCTCTATCAGTCGATCCGAAAGTTGTTCTTGACCCAGTCTAAAGTTCAGTACCGGTACTGGTAAATAATTAGGCATTAACTTTGAGCTTTTCCGTGTGTGTGTGTGTGTGTGTGTGTGTGTGTGGTCCCTTGAGGAATAATCAGATAACATCTATCTATAAGAATTTGTGAGGATAGTCTCTGTTGAGAGTAGTACATGTACTCTCCTGGCAACACAGCAATGGCATTCAACACTGCACAATTATGTCGGCAGACCCTGAACAAGAGATCCTGAAGGATCTTGGCGCCCACCATTGTCCGATAATTGTAAGTTAATGACAAGAGGATTTTTTGTCCATTGTCCACAAGAACAAACGACTGATTTGTAATCTTGTTTGCGGAATTTCGAATCTGAGCGAAAAAGATCGAAAAAGGGACACTGGAAAACACCATGATATCATCTTTCTAAGTTCAAGGAGTTTCAAGATTTCTAGAAGCTGTACTTATGTCAGTGGTAATAGTACAAGAGAAAAGAGCAATGTTAGTCTGAAAGTGAATATCCGGAGAATCATTCCTCTTCGTTCTGTAGTTTTTTTTTGCATGTCTCATCATTGGGTACTGGAAGCGAAGACAAATGTCTTTGGCATGAGCTATGAAACATACTTAACAACACATATAAGGGAAGTGGGAGGAGGTGCCGACATACTGACTGCGTCACATGACTTCACAGAATAGTCTTCTGGTTAACCTATTCTAAAGCACATATTAAGAATCTAACGATTCGTGATATGTATTGTATCTCAGGTACGCTTTTATTGTACCTGTTCATGTGGCAACATGGATGATATGACCACACGGCCCCTAGCACCGGCATAAGCGGTATTAGATACAAATCTAGAGAGCTATGATGGAAATGCTCTGACAACTCATATACTGGTAATTGGTGAGCTGTTTCGCTGTGACAACTCGTATATTGGAAACTGTTGAGCTGTATCGTCGTCAGATGTAAATGACGGCATTTAACACAAAAAGACTAGTCTGTAACGCCCGATGTCGACCCAGCATCAACTTCCCAGAAATGCCAACATATCAAAAACCAAAATGTCTGTACAGGGGGCGGGCCTCGGGGACGAAACGTCCACCAGCAGAATCTCGCCGTATACAGGTAAAACTTACAACACATGTAAGGGAAGTGGGAAGACTTTATAATGAGGAACGAATGCTAATTCTGTTCTGTTTACTGGGCTAGTTTGAGATATCTCTTTTAAGATCGATACCATGCTTGAAAATAGTAACATGGTACAATACTTAATACTCAAGCGATCCCCGCAGTAATATTGAAACTTCGAAAGTGTCTGAATCCTGATTATCTCCCTGGGATCGAAACACGCAGTAGTCTAATGTTGTCGAGTTGTAACGCTGTGTCACAAGAGTGATGTCCCTTCGTGTAGCCGACCCATCGGCAGACGAAACAATTCACTGGACTAAAGAAAACTGATTTAAAATTTGAAGAAAGACATTTTAATTCCGATTTATTTGAATTCCTTGATATGGAAGATGAAGGTATGGATATTCTCTATAGTCACTATATAAAATATGTCCCACTGTTTGATACGTCGACTCGTGTGATGCAACGTCACAACTAAGGAATACCGTAATATTAAACATTTATAAATAATGTTGGTGTTTATTATCAAATCAAACCTGTTATCACTTAAGCCATAATTCTCTCCATTTGGAGATCTACTGCAAACAAAATTATCTCCCCTGATCACTGCGCCGATCATCCGCTAGGTGGCGTGCTCTCCGCGCATGTCCATTCCTCTTTTTCCCATGCTGTGCAAGACCTGTTTTGAGTCAAGGCCGAGCAAAGAGGGGAGGATGGGTTGGGCAAATCAATCGTTGATAACAGGTTTAATTTGATAATAAACACCAACATTATTTATAAATGTTTAATGTTTATTTCTCAAATCTTCACCTGTTATCACTTAAGCCAGACTCCCAACAGAGGAGGTTGGGTAGCCGGCCTTGTGACTTGCTTTTGGATGAAGCGGAGCACGCCCTGTTCTGATTTTGTAAATCTAATACGCCTAGTAATATCCTGATAATTCCCGTGTCGTATAGAAGCGTAGGGAACTCAAGGTATTACAAGTAATGCGGCGAGAGGTGGACTGTGTTCCTACCATTTGCTCGCATACTTGGCTAGATAATCAGATGCCATCGTGATGCCTTGAAGTCCCTTCGTCTCCGACGTGGTCTATCTTCTATGCTTGCCAGATTGTCAGGATCTTGCTTGCTTGAGCGGCGCCCCCTCACCCTTTTTACCCCTCGGCCAAAATTTGGCCGAAGGATATTGTCGTCGTCATGTACGTCTGTCCGTCTGTCCGTCCGTCCGTCTGTCCGTCTGTCCGTCCGTCCGTCACACCCTTCTCGTTACCAAGATATCTTCGGATCGACTTACCCTAGGCACACCGAACTTGCAGTGCACATCCGTATGCGCGTGACGCAGAACCCTATTGAATCTGGACCTGATTAGTTGGAAACTTTGGCGGCCATCTTTAATTTATGCGAAACCATCATAGCTTTCTCGTTACCAAGATATCTTTAGAACGACTTACCCTAGGCACACCAAACTTGCACTGCACATCCATATGCTCATGGCCCAGAACCCTATTGAATCTGGACCTGATTGGTTGGAAACTTTGGCGGCCATATTTAATTTATGCAAAATCATTAATCTTGTGTATCTTAGGTACCATTTCACTGTTCCGTGTGTGAACTTGGTATAGATCATCGATGCATCAAGAAACTTCAAAGGAATGACCAAACCAGTTTCCTTGATTCGGTGAAAACCTTGGCGGCCATCTTTAATTTATGCAAAATCTTTAATGATATATATCTCTGATACATTCAAGTGTTCTATACGAAACTTGGTATACAGCATCGATGTATCAAGAGACCTGCAATGTATAACCACATCAGTTCCTCTGAGTGGCGGGAAGGATGGGCGGCCATCTTTAATTTATGTGAAATCATTAATGATCTCTTATCTCTGATACCGTTCGAGTGCTCGATGTAAAATTTGGCATATATCATCGATGCATCAATAGACTTACGATAAATGGCAGTTCTGGTGTTTCTGATTGGGCGGAAACCTTGGTGGCCATCTTTAATTTATGCAAAATCTTTGATGATGTATATCTTTGATACCATTTCAGTGTTCTATATGAACTTGGTATACAGCATCGATGTATCAAGAGACCTGCAATGTATAACCAGATCAGTTCCTCTGAGTGGCAGGAAGGATGGGCGGCCATCTTTAATTTATGCGAAATCATTAATGATCTCTATCTCTGATACCGTTCGAGTGCTCGATGTAAAATTTGGCATATATCATCGATGCATCAATAGACTTACGATAAATGGCAGTTCTGGTGTTTCTGATTCGGCGGAAACCTTGGTGGCCATCTTTAATTTAAGAAAAATCTTTGATGATGTATATCTTTGATACCATTTCAGTGTTCTATATGAAACTTGGTATACAGCATCCATGTATCAAGACACTTGCAATGAATAACCACATCAGTTTCTCTGAGTGGTGGGAAGGATGGGCGGCCATCTTTAATTTATGCGAAATCATTAATGATCTCTATCTCTGATAATTTTCAAATGCTCCATGACAAAATTTGGTATACATCATCGATGTAATGAATACCGACTTCTCTGATTGGACATAAACCTTAGAGGCCATTTCTAATGGCAAATTTTTTCATAATCTGTATATTTGTCACTTGACTGCTTGGTGTTCCTGAAGTCTTGCTTCAAATTGAATACATTATGAATGGCTGGCGCCCAGAGCCGAGGGGTTTTCTGATGCGCAGCTTCGTATATCACTTGTAATATTATTTATAGTTTAGGTGTTTGAACATTTCGAAAGAGCATTGTGAAAAAAATACCACTTTCTTTCTATTGAAATAGATACATGTAGGCAACAATTTCTTTTAAGCATGTACACCTGTATAAGTACATATACATGCGTTTATGTGCCACTGACAAAAAAACCTTCAAATTTCCTGTATTTTACAAAATATTTAAGAAAAATGACCTGTTTAACTACAAAACTGGAGAACCCACATTTCTCCTGACCTGTGGATGAAAATATGACAGTAGTAATGCTTGTTGACCTCTCCTACATATTGGCGAGATATTCTATAACCTAGAGGTTTAATTTATGCTACCTGTTAAATTGTTTGAAAATGAACGAGTTGAAAATGTATTCGATTTCATTGTCCGCATTTCTAGTTGGTTTATAGCCAGGAAGATAACAGACATAGCTACGATGGAAGAATAAGTGGGACAAGTTTGATGATGCACATAAAATCATAGTTTGTGTCATATGGTGCTATTACATGTATTCATAGTTTGTGTCATATGGTGCTATTACATGTATTCATAGTTTGTGTCATACGGTGCTATTACATGTATTCATAGTTTGTGTCATATGGTGCTATTACATGTATTCATAGTTTGTGTCATACGGTGCTATTACATGTATTCATAGTTTGTGTCATATGGTGCTATTACATGTATTCATAGTTTGTGTCATATGGTGCTATTACATGTATTCATAGTTTGTGTCATACGGTGCTATTACATGTATTTCTCTTCTCCTTCTACTGTAGAACTATTTCCTGACCAGCTACCATCGTTACTTGAAGAGGGGCAGCCCTCCTTCCCCCGGGGGCACCCATCTGAGTAGTCCTGGGGGGTCGGTGCCATCAAGGAGTGGGGCCAGTATCAGTCGCTCACTGTCCAGTGCCACATTCACAATGGCCCAGGATCAGGCCTTCTGTAAACTGGTACAGGAGTTTGTCACAAAGGTCCTCCGATGAAACGACTCCTGATACTGGTGAAATCCGGTGAAACGACTCGTGATCCAGATGAAATCAGGTGAAACGACTTGTGATCTAGGTGAAATGGGGTGAAGTCAGATGAAACTACCCATGATCCAGGCGGAATTAGGTGAAATGACTCGCGATCCAGGTGAAATGACTCACGATCCATGTGAAATGACTCGCGATCCAGGTGAAATAACTCGCGATTCAGGTGAAATCCATCCAGCTCTCTGCATGTGTATCTCTGATTATCAGCCCTCAAAATAGGTCCTGGCATTCAGCAAATTTTGTCATGGTGAATGCCACAGATAAAGTATTTTGCGATGAGAGAATTTAACCTGATGTTAATTGTAAGGTGTCACTACAGCTGGGATTGTTTTCCCGTCATAGAATTTTCTTAATTTCAAGAGCTGGATCAGGTGTGTCCGACAGTGTGAGGGTAGTCACATGACGGATTAATCACCAACAGTTTTGTCCTCATTGAAGATGGACTAGCACAGGACAATAAAGGTTGTGACCAGTTGTGAGAACAGAGACAGTCTGATGGGGTATCTTTATCCAAGTTATTTTAGGGATATTTGGCTAAATTACAACTCCTGATATAGTGGTACAGCTTCTAGTGTGAATATGGGGGACAATCCAGGACTTCCAAATCCAGATCTGGTATGTTTATCAAGAGAAAACTTTTCAAAGCTACTATGAAAAAGTTGGAAGTAGGCCTACATGTATCTCCAATGAAATGTCAGCTCCACAGCAATAAAGAAGTTGGTATCCATAGAATAGCCTTAAGTAACTGTAACATAATAAATTCTTTTTTTTCATACATAATATTTCATTCTGGTCTTCCAAACTGCACCTCATGGCTCAAAACCTCACAAAAAGATGCCAGCCAGGTCAGGCTTCAGTAGTATAACAGAAAGTTGATAAAAATGGTGCAAAGTCGTACTTGCAATCCATCAGTTCTTCATTATGCCCCCCTCTAATTGGAGGGGGGCATATAGCGATTGCTTTGTCCGTCCGTCTGTCCGTCCGTCCGCCGTGCCGTCCGTCCATCCATCTGTCCGTCCGAATTTCTTGTCCGCGCGATATCTCGGTTAATATTTGATGGACAAGATTGAAACTTGCATGGAATGTGGCCAGTGCCTCGCAGTTGTGCAGCGTAGAGTTTTTTCCGAGTTCCGGTATAATTTTCAAGAGTTATGGCCCTTTTTCTGAAATCTCTGTGAATGGGACTTGTCCGGGCTGGATCTTGGTTAATATTGTATGAACAAGTATGAAATTTGCATGACATGTGGTCAGTGCCCCGCAGTTGTGCAGCGTAAAGTTTCTCCCCGTTCCGCGTATATTTTCAAGAGTTATGGCCCTTTGTTCCTGAAATCTCCGTGAATTGGGACTTGTCCGGGCTGGATCTTGGTTAATATTGTATGGACAATTATGAAATTTACAGGGTATGTGGTCAGTGCCCTATAGTTGTGCAGCGTGAAGTTTCTTCGCGTTTCGCATATATTTTCAAGAGTTATGGCCCTTTGTTCATCAAGTCTCTGAATTGGGACTTGTCCAGGCTGGATCTCGGTTAATATTGTATGGACAAGTATGGAATTTGCAGGATATGTGGTGAGTGCCCTGTAGTTGTGCAGTGTGAAGTTTCTCCGCGTTTCGCGTATATTTCAAGAGTTATGGCCCTTTTGTTCTTGAAATCTTTGTGAATTGAGACTTGTCCGGGCTGGATCTCGGTTAATATTGTATGGACAATTATGGAATTTGCATGATATGTGGTCAGTACCCCATAGTTGTGCAGCGTGAAGTTTCTCTGCTTTCGGTAATATTTTCAACGAGTTACCCTTTGTTCATCAAACCTAAATGAATGGGATATATTTATTTGTCCAAAGCACATTCCAAAGTAGATCACATAGGTCCTGAAGTATGAAATTGCCCCAAAAAGAGTGAATTGGGTGCAAAATTCAAAATTCACGATCGCTTCATAATTTCACCACAATATACTTCCAAGGAATGTAGGTCTCACAACCAGGTCACATTTTTATACGCCCGCCCAAAAGGCGGACGTATTATGTGATGGCGGTTTCCGTCCGTCTGTCCGTCCATCCGTCTGTCTTGCCGTCCGTCCGTCTGTCCGTCCCCCGTGTCCGGTTTATATCTGGAACAGTTTTCTATTTACAGTTTCAATTTTTGGTGAGTGGATACCCTACGGGGAGACGATGTGTCGCGTACCAAAATGAAGGTCGAGGTCACAGGTCAAAGGTCACGGGCCTAAAAAACAGGAAATCACTGAAGTGTTAGTGTCCGGTCTATATCTGTGAACGTTTTCTATCCACAGTTGCAATTTTTTGTGAGTGGATACGCCAGGTGGAGACGATGTGTCAAAATTGAGGTCGAGGTCAGAGGTCAAAGGTCACTTGCCAAAAATCAGGAAATCATTGATCGTTGACAGTTTTCTATCTACAGTTCTAATTTTTGGTGAGTGGATGCCCTAGGGGAGGGACGATGTGTTGCATATTAAATGTAGATCAAGGTCAGAGGTCAAAGGTCAGTGTGATCGAAAAATCAGGAAATCATTAAAAATTTCTAATTTTTTGTGAGTGGATTTAATAGGCGGAAATGAAGTGATGCATACCAAAAATTAGGTCAAGGTCAAAGGTCACTGACCCCAAAATTAGGAATTTTTTAGAAATAACGTTTTTTGTGTCAGTAGATACATTAGAGGGACACGATGTGTCACATACCAAAATGTAGGTCAAGGTCAAATGTCAAAGGTCAAGGTCACTGTGACCCCAAAATCGTGAAATTGTTAAAAATCATGATTTTTTTTGTGTCCATTGAGAAATTGAGGGGAGACGGTTTGTCATGTACCAAAATTTAGGCCAAGGTCAAGGTCAAGGTCACTGTGACCCCAAAATCAGGAAATTATTAAAACTCATGATTTTTGTGTGTGCATTGATAGATTGAGAGAAGACGATGTGTTGTGTACCAAAATTGAGGTCAAGGTCAAAGATCAAGGTCACTGTGACCCCAAAATCAAGAAATCATTATCATTAAAAGTCACATTTTCTTATGCCTGTTGAAGACGAGGTCGTGTAATGCGATGTTGCGTTCTGTCCATTCATCCATTAACATTTGTTACCCCTCAGCCCATAGGGCTGTGGGGTCTTGTCGTTGCCATGTCCGTCCGTCCGTCCGTCAACATGTTCTTGTCCGCTGAATATCTGCAGATCTATGAAGTCGGGCCCGACCAAACTTTGGTGAGAGCTTCCTGAATGTTGACTGATTAAATGATTAGATTTTCAGGTGGCTATGATGATTTCATGATTTTTAATTATTTTTTTTTATTATTTATTGATCGCTCAGCTTTTGCACTGCTATCTATGCCCATCAACATGTTCTTGTCCGCTGAATATCTGTAGATTTATCAAGTCGGGCCTGACGAAACTTTGGTGAGAGCTTCCTGAATGTTGACTGATGAAATGATCAGATTTTCAGATGGTTATAATTATTTCATGATTTTTTATTTTTTTTATTTTTTTATTATTTATTGATGGCTTAGCTTTTGCACTATTATCTATGCCCATCGGGAACCCTTGTTTGCATGTTTCATTGTGAATTTTGAAGGTTCCCTGATACAAGAAAGATTCTCATTGAATGAAGGACAACATTTTTCTTTAATTTTGCTATTAAATCATTCTATTCTACATCATATGTTTTATCCTAAAACTTTTGCATGAACCATATTTGTGTCCACACATTTAACTGGTACAACATTTTTATCAATTTTTGTCACCAAACATGTTACTGTACCTTGGAAATTATTTAAAACGAGTGATTAGGAGAGCCCATTTTTAGCCTGACTCTGGGCAATTTTGAACCAGTTTGTATACCTGAAGTTTATGCCCCCCCCCCAAAATGATAAGGGTGGGCCTGTGTCAATCAGTGTGTTAACTTGTAATCACACTTGTGCAATGCATAAATTGCCACTGATAAAGCTACACTTTCTTGCATGCTGTAATCCCAGCACACCACTCGCATGAAACCTATGTCTCTTTTATATGGTGTCCAGGGATTTTTTTCAGGTTCCGATCCCAAACTCCCAGTTCCTTCTCGTAATTCATTATTGAGGGTCCAATTTTTGAAAGTGAATTTCGGCGCAAATAGCCTTGATCACTCACAAAACAGAGGTTTATTAACATGAAATTCAATACCCAGCTATGCAATCGGATCGATATTGAGGATCCCAGAGGCTTTTTCTAGTATTTCCTTCAGAAATCCTTTCAAATTGAACAACAACAAAACTTTCGTTTTTTGTTTCATTTGAGTTTTGGGCGCCCATATGTTTTCCGAAACTAAGTTGGCTCTAGATGCAGCCCTGATCCTACTTGACTAAAAAAAAACAGGCTGAGGGGCCCACGCACCTTTTAGGTGCTTGCCTGCAATTCATGTTGTCCATGCGATAGCTCTAGTTTTAAGGTATGGATTGGTACCAAACTTTGAGTATACCTTACTCGCATGGCAAAGTGGAGCCATACATATGACATCAATTTGTCAAAGGTCTAGGTTGCAGTTCCCCAAAACTGAATCAAGCTTAGCTGACTAAATGTGTTGGAATATTGTTGGAATATTCGAAGTTCTTTCCCCTGCATTTATATGGTATTGCCCTGTGAAGTTGTCTCCCATGTTTGAAACGCTTCATTTAGTTAAACTGTTGTGAAATGAAAACCATACATTTACTAATTTAACGGGGAGAGGAATCCTTTATGAACTTCACACCTGTTTATTAACTCAAGAACAAAGGTTTACTTCATCACTTTCTTCTTCCTTCATGAAAAATTCTCTCATCTGAAAGGAATCCATTTGCAGGAAAACTATTATTTTCTTGTGTTTGACTATTGTCGATATCAGTGTGGGATATGTGAGCTCTCAGCTCTTGCTTCAAGGTCAACTAGTTACCAAGAGTTAAGCTCATTTTAGTTTATCATTCAATATAAGATGTGATATGTTACATTCTCATAAGCAAAAAATTGTAGACCTTTCTCTGGATTGCTAGATCAATTGGAATCAAGGCTATTAAACAAGCTTGAAATTTGAACCAATGTTATTCCAGATATACGGGCGTATATTGAAGCCCCTTGGGCTCTTGTTGGATTTGGCGAAAGCCCCGGGCGACCATCTTGCATCAAAACATTGTATTATTACTTGTTGGTCGATACTTGGAATATGTATTATGCGAGGCATGCCGAAAAAAGTGACCGAAACAGAATTTTTATAATTAGCCAAATTAGGCCTCCACAGACCAATACAGAACAGAACAATGGCGGAGCAGTGTCAGATTAAAGCGGAAGGGGACGGCCGGGCGGGGGGGGGGGGGCATACAATTGAGCAATCTCTGATTGCTTCCTTGCTGTGTTATTTTAATGATTTTACTATAACTGATTGAATTTTGTACACAAAAGTAAGGGTGATTGTAAGTGATTGGAGGATTTACTCGCTCCAGAAATTATCCTAAAACTATAGGCAAAGTTGTTAGCTGCATTTGCTAGCTGATACCATAGCATATTTTTTTAATGTTCGGAATGGTCTGTGTCCAGTAATCCATGGCAAACTAATTCCAAGAGCATCAGATGTGACACGAAAAAATAAAATAGCCCAGTGGGCTCCAATATCCCTTGGCTATTCCTTGCTCTAAATATATTCCATATAGCCAATGATCAAATCAAGTAATTT
>JAVTVY010015058.1:0-61550 GCA_036873755.1 Hanleya hanleyi
AGCTAAACGTAATTGGACACACGTTACGAAATGTAGTGCAAGTGTTATTACAAACTACGATCATATTATTTCATAAATATATGATACTTATCATCAGATTTGATAACATAGCTTGGTGGTAAGCTTTGTCTATCCAGGGTCTTAGAAACTGATTTGTGACCTTGATTAAAGTTGTCCCGTTCTTCACAAGATCCAGCGAATGCTATTAGTAGGTGACATCTGTATATGTCATCTGCAGACACCTCGCGGATGTTACAGCCCAGGAAGATGTAGAAGGTAGAGTCAGTTTCACAGTAAAATCACTTAATGTCCATATAGGCCAGGTATAGGTTCAAATATGACCGTTCTGTTTGACTATAGGATAATCCCTTGTAGATCTGGTGAAGGTACTTATACATATATATATCATTTTCGATGAGATGGAGATGAGAAGGAACGAGCTTTGAGAACAATACTAACAATGTTTGTATACATGTAGGGTCGTATTCATTAGAGAACAAATACAGGTATGTCGGAAGATCTATTTATTCGAATACGCAAAAGCCGTTGGTAAATAGCTTGGACAAATTCCGCATAGATATTATTCAGAAATGCAAGCATTTAATTAAATAAAGAGACATCCCTGGAATGGTATCCTATTTTTGCACAATAGTAGAATTGAAGAAACCTCTGAATTTCTGACTTTGTAAATTTTTCTTCTACACCGATATATAAACTAATATGGTCAACGGTGTTTTGGTCAGGAGTTGTATAGTGTTTATGGGAGAGAAATCTCAGGCATATTATGCTTATCTGTCTGGTAAGTTTATTTTCAGGCCGAGGATTTTCGTCAGATAGTTTTTTTTGGTAGCCACAGCTTTTCATCAGAAGTTTAAATGGCAGCACAATATTATTTCCAAAATAATTTCACAGGATGTTGTGGAGGACATAATTTTGGTCGTACATATGTTCTTGAACAATGTACAAAGAATTGCACTGCGTTTGGTGCATTGGTTGTTCGGTACAGTCCTGGTATACCGGTTTATCATTTATATGAGTGATCGAGTTCATCAACTTTCAGCTACATTTTTTCCAATCTCCCTTTCTCTCTCTCCCTCTCTCTCTCTCTCTCTCTCTCTCTCTTCAGTCATGGATTCGACTATATACGTTGACATTTTGGAGTGGCACTAACCTATTATCTCTTACCGCCACCAATATGAGTTGTGTACATAGAATCTGAATGACCATGGCACAATATAAGATTAACCCAATGATCAGGCCTAATTGATCAGTCGAGTTCTTGAGTCCCGAAAAACATCTCATCTTAAAGCCTACACTTCATGAATAACGATATGGATTGGTACTTAGGAGACCGTTCCGCCCCTGGGATATGAACCAACACTTGTAAAGGACACCGATTGTTGTCGTTGGCAACGCAGTCCATCACCGGGAAGAATGAATGATTTGTGAAGTTGGTTGGTGATATCTGAAGACGCTTCATCAGAAGGCCGTCACAATTCAGAACCATATTGTTTGAGTCTAGACTCAGAGATCAAGCTTAATACCTCTGCTTAATATCCATCCTAAAGAGCAATACCTCTATCTAGAAGATTCCAAGAGATGGCACGAATAGAAGCCTATTGTTTCTGAGCATTCTCGGACATGTAGATATGGAGACGGTTTGCAATGCAACAGCTCTAGAGCCACGCAACAAAATATCAAACTCTAACAATGTTTTAAGCCGCCTACCTGAATTTTGTGAAAAACTCGAGCGAATATGAATCTGCAGCCGTGAGAGGTACGGACTTCTAATTTATTGCGTTGTATTTCCATGAACGAGTTCTTATATGAGTAATGTTCTCCCACTTTCAGATAAAAATACAAATATAGAACCGCTTTTGCCTCATCAACCACGACTATTGATATTTCTGCCCACTTGTTCGGACAGAAAATCTTATTATAAGGAGCGCCATCTCCGGGCGACTAATTCTGCATCTAAACTTTCTCCATTAAAACTTTTGTGTGGACTTCAGTCACCGATTTGTACATCTAACATGTTCAGTTCGATGAAGGAGCCATCAAGGGATGAAAACGGAGTTCAGAAACGCGTTTTTTATGTGCCGGTAGCCAATAAACAGCTATATTTGAGAAAGAAAACCCGATTCTAATTTTTTTTAATTTAGCTAAAAATCGAGTAAATATGCATTGGCTGGACAGTCGGCCACTATCTATTTTGTTGTTTTCCCTCCCCCTTCCCTGCCTCATGCAAACCCCCAATACATATACACACAATCACCCCCCACACACACACATCTTAGTCTGTCAATCATGATCACAGATACTTCGGTTAAATTGTGGTGACCATGAATGCACCAAAGGAAAAAATCCTGCAGATAACATTAGAGAGAGAAAAGATATGTATTTCACAAACCACCGTAGTTATATCAGTTAAGATGGAATTGATTGGGGGATGTGGGTCCGGGAATTCAGTTGTCGAAGAGAATAATGGTTTATCAAATGCAATTACTTCATGACAACATACTGCGGCTGTAGTGTATACCTTCAAGGGCGATCGACTGTCTACATCGATAAATCCCATAGCATTGCTACCTAAATCTTCCCTGCAAGAATCTGTAGTAAAGGAATAACATAGGGTCGAGGACGTTAAAGTCAAAAATGAACTGAGCTCATGCGTCGGATCGACCAATGCACACAGGAAATGTTTACAGCCGACCTCTTTTGACAAAGCCTGTGATACAGGACTTCATGTTTATTGCCGGATATCGCCAGTTTGATTTGCATGGCCTACATCTGATTAACTTCAGGAAATAACCAGTCGATGTTCACGAGGAATTTCCGCGTCAATAATCGAAATAGGTCTACATCATTCACACGACTCGAGCACCATCAAAATCCAAGAAAGTATGTCATGGCGGCACTGATTAATTGTCAAAGTTGTTCACGGGTTCTATGACATTGTCTACCACTGAATATTTTGGTAGAAATGTTGAAATATAAATAAATACAACCATTTTCATACAAAAATAATCAATCGACTGAGAGATACCTTCAAGTTCCTGGCGTACAATCCTTGTTAATTAGATGTATTGTTTTACTGCAGTAAAGAAAGGCTATAAGTAAAATATCTCAACTTTCATTTGACGATACAATTCAGTGTAATTTATTGGGCTGGGAATTTCTCAGTTGGTTAGCGTAGTTTATCTATTATCATGTCAGTCAACATTCTCCTTAGTCTCCCCTTGTTCTCCTAGTGAAATTGTCGTAATTATTAAAGTGAGCATTGTTTTCAGATCAATATAGATGAAGCATAACTTGCTTCGAGGAATCAGTTTTCAAAACCACTTTGGGAATTTTAATATGGCACCACAAAAGTTGATTTGTGGGAAATTCATTCAATTCCATGAAATATTTCATTTTTCACCCTTTACCAGTAGTAATGTCTCCCAAACGCGGGAAATCTCATCTCAACAAACCACATTGAAAAACAATGAATTTTTAGTGCAGTCATCCTATCTGCTGAGTCGTCGTTTATGACTCAGTTGTCAATTTGTGGAGATAATTATTTCACTCTCCAACAGAATAAATTTATTTATTTGGCCAATTCGTACATTTAGAATGCCTGGAGATTGTCTAATATGGTCCGTTCGCAAAACTTTAGTATGACTTCTCAAATATCCTGATAATAATTAACGAGATAAAAGGAATTACCCCTTCATAAACTATCGAATTATAAACGAATTCCATGCCAGAGTTATTGCTTCAGCTCACATGGAATCGATTTGATCTGTATTAGACCTTTATTTTAGGAGGCATTCGTGCAGATATTTTCTAAGTTTATCACCTAATAACGCCGGTTCGATTTGGAGATCAGATTACCACTAGGAAATTGGCTACCTCTCAGGTTGACCGACAGCGGGTACATCAAAAAGTGCTTTGCTATTAATAGCAGTTTTCTAACAGTATCTGACTAACTTTCTTAACTTTCCCAAAACAAAATTCCGATCTTTGAAGACGGAGCATTGCATTTTCTGGACGACGATCTTCTGAAGCTGTATTGTATACCTTTGATGAAGATCGACTGAATACATCGATCAATCCCTTTCTAGTGCTAACATTTCAACTTAAAGTTTTACTTCTCCCACAAGAAATATTTGTAGTAATGCAATCTGCTATAGATAACGTAGTTTCGAGCACGTGAGCGTTGCAGTTAAAACTTTAGAGCCACATTGTGATAGGAATATTTTCCATGATCCCAGGTAAACTGAAAGGGCCATGGCTCAACTGGGCGCAAGACCGAATCGTCCGTATTCTCGTGTCTGAATGTTAGGTGCCGAGTAATTCTTTCCTGTAAAGTGATACGTTTGCTTTTTAGTCGCCAATCGTCACTCGACAAATATATGCAGGTTTACTCTTTTGGTGGGAAATTTAAGCCGTACGACGTCGGACATTACAGGTTAATTTCTCTGGGTATACTCGAATTTTTTTATTTATGCAATTTCTCTGAAAAAAACTGCATGATAAATTAGTAAATATTATTGTGATGTGAAATAAAATAGTTTTTGCCCACTTTTCATCGCGGAAAAGCAGAAATTTTGAAGAAATATGACAAAAACATCACTATGCTGGTGCACCACGTAGACGCCATCTTGAATTTGCCCATGATCCTTTGCTCGGGGGGTTATGCAAATAGGCTCAAAATGACCCCAATATGATAAACTATAAAGTCACGGAGTTTCAGCTCTCTATTTTTTGTCATTCCAGAGAGTCTGGTAGGGGGGCCATTTAGCTTCCCCCCAGGCCAGTTAGGTTAAGCCGGTGCTAGGGGCCGTGTGAATACTTCATAGCCTCCACATGGACAGCTGCAAGGCTACGTCCGATAATCCACCATATTCTCTGGTCTGAATGTTAGGTGCCGAGGAATGCTTTCCTGTATATATGGTTGCTTTTTAGTCGCCAGACGTCGTCAATTTTTTCCACCTCTTGCATATCGCTCCAACTGACCAATCCGAAATCGCGGTGCACGCACAATGCACTTCAGCAAAGTTTAAAGCCGAGCGTTTTTGATAATTGCTACAATATAAACTAAGGTAAAAATATAGATCTCATAAAAAAATCCCATATTAACTTGACCGTAGGACTACTTGATAGGTGATTTCCCTTCTTTCGATCGAGTGAAATTTACATTTCTTGATTAAGTTATATGAAATCGTCTTAATCCTGCTCTTAATTCTAATACACAGTTAACAATATTCTCAACGTTTAACAAATTTACAGTTATTCATATTATATGGTCTGGAGCCGATACGCAACAACTTGCTAAGGAAACTGATAAATATAATGGTACGTTTGACATTGGTGTCCTTTCTTATCTCTATATTAATATATTCATGTATAGCAAAAAATATGTTTTGTTGTTGACCATAACAGGACTGGAATGAGAATATTGTTTTGCATCCCACTTTGACTTTTTATCCTTACTTGATCGTCTGATGGCTCTCGGACATGAGGAGAAATAACACCATTGTGCGATGTAGTCAATGATATCGGCTAAGCTTAGGTTAACCTATACCGATCCCAAAGAGATTTTCTCCGACGTTAAGCTCAAGCGTACTATGCCCAAAGGCGCACACGTCTTGATATTCCAGGGTTTACTCACCATTTGGTATCATTGTGAGACTCTCTATCATCTTCAGTGGTAGGCGGGCTAATCTGCGGTAGGTTGGGTCATCCATTGAGAAATGGCAATTCGTGATAAATAGTTTTACATTCGCGTATTAGCCAACGTCGGGAGTAACACAATTTTTGGGCCACTGTTTCATGGATACATTGATTTTTCTCCCAGCATGCACATTCTGTTGAGCCTTTCCTTGCGTATACATTGCTATGCAGCCCGAGGGTCTAAAGCCATCGTGTGAATTAGTAATTAAACGTCTGGACAAGTTATCGAAGAATCTCGACAGAAACAATATTTTTGTGACGCTCGGTATGCCTTGAAGGTAAAAACACTACATCTTTGCGTTATCAGGGAGTTACACATTAGTTTATCTGGGTCAGGTGGGTAAAATGCAAGAAAGTAAGTGGATTGATTTCATTAAAGGAGACGTTACTGGCTGGCAGCCAATGCTGTCCATATCATACATGTGTACCCTTCATTTGCAGGTATTCATATTTCGAGAGCGACTTTCGCGATTCAATGGAAGTTTCAAGAAAAATACCAAAATACTTATGGAATGAGAAAATTTTTCTCATTTTCAAAGCAGATGACAAGGTTGTTGGTGTTTCAGTCGATCCTTTCCTAAATACTGGAGGAGGGATTTGAGCGATTTCTAGGTCGAATATGATTTCTCACACATACCCAGGCAAGCTTAACGGAAGTGTAGACATTAGTATAACCCATTTCTTTCACAGGAACATGATCAGACACACACGTGAGACAGACACACTTTTTGTTTATTCGTTTAAAATCGGTGATGGAGATTTGACTTCGTGGGCTTTTTTCATTCGACGCAGTCTCAGGAAGGTTTGGCTACAGACCAGGCCATCTTCTGGGACGTGTCAATCAGGAGTCTGGAGCGTGTAATGAAGGACATCACAGAGCTTTTCCAGAGAATGATAAACTCATCAATTCAACAGATAAATCAATTCTCGACTGAATGATAGTATATGTTTTACAGAGCAGACACAGAAGTTCTCTTCTCGGCAAACCTGCTCCTGTAAACCCGCCTTTTGAAAGGCTCTTTCTTCTTTGATGGTTCGACAGAAAAGGACAAAACCAGTATTGGCCGACGTTTATGTATTCATGTTGCCCGATATTCTTGGAGGCTCTGAAATGAGTCTCCGAACGGGTAGTGCTTTGCTATTTCGAACGTTGACACTGTTCTGTTTTCTTTGACTAACCTGGGGAATTGATCATAAGCCACAGTTTGTGACCACGTTGTGTGCAGTAATGGGTATAATAACATAAACGACCTTTACAAGACATATGATTTACCCATGACAATGAGCAAAGTGTTCAAGTTGCCAATTATATCCAGATAGTTTGACGTTATTTATATCTCCACAGCCATTCGGACGTTTCTGTGTCGGAATTTCCTATTTACGTTACATCAGATTGGCATCGAAAGAACGGCCGCGAATCCGGTTAATTCTTCGCGAAGCCTCTTTTGAATGTTCTTGCGATCTTTCTGTGTTGATCCCATTGATTGAATACGTCAAATTACAAGCGTCAAAGCTGACATTCAGTAGACAACCGTTGTCCATTACGTAACCTACGTGTATAATCGAAATACTAAAGAAATTATTAGCACGAGAATCCAAGCTGACATATATAAACACAAGCTAGATAGTTTAACTGTTTTCAATGCTAGACATTGACTTGGAGACACGAGACATTCGCATTTCAAATCTGTATCACTATTTTCCGAATGAATGGGTGTTCATATGAACATCGTGAGCATATTGCATTTCACGATGTTCATATCCTCCATTGACCCGAGCTAAAGGAAACTGAACACACGTTACGAAATGTAGCGCAAGAGGTTTTACAAACTACGATCATATTATGTCATCAGTATATGATACTTATCATCAGATTTGATAGCATAGCAGTAAAAGCGCTTGGTGGTACAGCCTTGTCTATCCAGGGCCTTGGAAAATGATTTGTGACCTTGATTAATATTGCCCCGTTCTTCACAAGATCCAGCAAATGTTTTTAACTAGGCGACATCTGTATACATGTATGTCATATACAGACACTTCGAGGCTGTTACAACACAGGAATATGTACTTAATCAAAATTGTAATCGTCTATCTTGACGTACAGTCGGCGACAGGTAGATTCAGGTTCACAGTAAAATCACTTAATCTCCATATAGGCCAGGTATAGGTCCAAATATGACCGTTCTCTTTAGACTGTAGGATAATTCCTCGTAGATCTGGTGAAGGTATCCTTTCAGGAGTCATCTTAGATTATCGAAAGCATTACAGAAGGTCTTAACGGATGAAAGGGAACGAGCTTTGAGAACAATATTTACAATTTCTGTATACGTGTTGGGTCGCATTCATTACAGAATAAATATAGGTCTGTCGGAAGATCTGCTTATTCGAATATGCAAAAGCTGTTGGCAAATAGCTTGGACAAATTCCGCACAGATATTATTCAGAAATTGAAGCATTTAATTAAATAAAGAGACATCCCTGGAATGGTATCCTATTTTTGTACAATAGCAGAATTGAAGAAACCTCTGACTTTCTGACTTTCAATTTTTCTTGAACACCGATATATAAACTAATATGGTCAACGATGTTTTGATGTAGTGTTTATGGGAGAGAAATCTCAGACATATTATGCTTATCTGTCTGGTAAGTTTATTTTCAGATTGAGGATTTCCGTAAACCAGTTTGTTTTAGTATCCACGAATTTTCATCAGAAGTTTAAATGGCAGCACAATATTATTTCCAAAATAATTTCACAGGATGTTGTGGAGGACATAATTTTGGTCGTACATATCTTCTTGAACAATGTATAAAGAAATGCACTGCGTTTGATGCATTTGGTTGTTCACTACAGTCCAGGTATACCGGTGAATCATTTATATGAGTGAGTCCATCTACTTTCAGCTACATTTTTTCCATTCAGTATAATATAAGATGAACTTACTAATCAGGCCTAATCGATCAGACGAGTTATTGAGTCCCGGAAAAGCTTACACTTCATGGATAACGATATGGATTGGTACTTAGGAGACCGTCCCGCCTCTGGGATACGAACCATGCAACACTTGTAAAGGACACCGATTGTTGTCGTTGGCAGCGCAGTCCATCACCAGGAAGAATGAATAATTTGTGGCGTTGTTTGGTGATATCTGAAGACGCTTCATCAGAATGTTGTCACAATTCAGAGCAATATTGTTTGAGTCTAGACTCAGAGGTCAAACTTAATACCTCTGCCAATGAATATCTATCCCAAAGAGCAATACCTCTATCTAGACGATTCCTTGAGATGACACGACTAGAAAACCATACTGTGAGGAGCGCCATCTCCGGGCGACGAATTCTCAATCTAAACTTTCTCAATTAAAACTTTTGTCTGCACTCCATGACCAATTTGTACACCTAACATTATCCGTTCGATGAAGGAGCTATCGAGGGGAAAAACAGCTTCTGAAACGCATGTCCCATGTGCCGGTAGCCCAGCTATATTTGCGAAAGAAACCCCGATTCTAGTTCTTTTAAATTTAGCTAAAAACCGATTAAATATGCATTGGCTGGTCAACTATTTTCTTGTCCCCCCCCATCCACTTCCCTGCCTCATGCAAACCTTCAATACACACGCACTCAAACAACCCCTCCCCATACACACACATCTTAGTCTGTCAAACATGATTGCAGAGACCTCAGTTAAATAGCGGTGACTCTGAATATAAACAACAATATAAATTTCGCAGATAACATTAGAGAGAGAAAAGATATGTATTTTGCATAGACATCGGTGGAAATGTCTAGTTTTTAATACAAACCACCGTAGCTATAACAGTTCAGATGAAATCTTTTAAAGACTGTTCCCCTGCGCATGTGTTACTGTGAATTGCTTGGGGATGTGGGTGCGGGAATTCAGTTGTCAAAGAGAATAATGGTTTATCACATCCAATTACTTCACGACAACATACTGAAGCTGTAGTGTATACCTTCAAGGGCGATCGACTGTCTAAATTGATCAATCCCATCGCAATGCTTCCTAAATCTTCCCTACAAGAAATATCTGTAGTAATGGAATAGCATAGGGTCGAGGACGTGAACGTTGTGATAAAATCGTTTCTCCTGTGATTCCAGGTAATTCATTAATTCATTCAAAGATGAACTGACTTCATGCGGCGGATCTGACCGATGCACACAAGAAATGTTTGCAGTCGACGTCTGTTGACATAGCCTATGATACAGGACTTCATGTTTATTGCTGGATATCGCCCGTTTGATTTGCATGACCTACATCTGATTAGCTTCAGGAAATAACCAATCCTTGTTCATGAGAAATTTCCGCGTCAATAATCGAAATAGGCCTACATTATTCACACGACTCGAGCGCCATCAAAATCCAAGAAAGTTGTTTTCAAAATTACGTTGTAATGTTTGGTGGCACTGATTAAAATGTGAAAGTTGTTCAGGGTTTTTATGATATTGTCAATCACTGAATATTTTTGGTAGAAATGTTGAAATATAAATAAATACAACCATTTTAATGGAAAAGCAATCGGTCGACTGGAAGATAAGTTCATGTTCCTGGCATACAATAATTAGAAGCATAGTTTTTTCCAAAATAAATTATTTCACTAAAGAAACGCTACAAGTAAAATATCTTAACTTACACTTGACGATACAATTCAGGGTAATTTATCGGGCTGGGGATTTTAGATTTCAGTTGGTTAGCCTAGTTTATCTATTAACATGTCAGTCAACATTCTTCTTAGTCTCCCCCTTCAAGTGAAATTGTCGTAATTATTATTAGAGTGAACATTGTTTCCCGGTAAATATGAATGAAATATAATTTGTTTCGAGGAAACAATTTTCAACACCGCTATCGGAATTTTAAAATGGCCCCTCAGTAGTTGATTTGCGGGAAATTCATTCAATTCCATGAAATATGTAATCTTGTCAGCCATCACGAGTAGTAATGTCTCCCAACCGTGGGAAATCTCATCTCAACCTACCGCATTGAAAAAACTTTGTCAATTTTTAGTGCAGTCATCCTACCTACCGAGTTGTAGTTTATGACTCAGTCGTCAATTTGTGGAGATAAGAATTTCACTTTCCAATAGAATACATTTATTGATTTGGCCAATTCGAACATTTAGAATGCATGGAAATTGTCTAATGTGTTCTGTTCACAAACCTCCTGATAATAATTAACGAGATAAAACGAATTACTTCTTCATAGACCAACGGATTATAAACGAATTCCATGGCAGGGTGGTTGCTTCAGCTCACGTAGAATCGAATGGATCTGTATAAGGCCGATATTTTACGAGACATTCGTGCAGATATTTTCTAGGTTTATTACCTAACAACGCCGGTTCGATTTGGAGATCAGATTACCTCTAGGAAATTGGCTACCTCTAAGGTTGGCCGACAACAGGGACATGATATAGTGGTTTGCTATCAATGGCAGTTTTCTAACGGTATCTGACTACCTTTCTGAACTTTTCCAAAACAAAATTCCGATCTTCGGAGAAGGAGCAACGGATTTTCTGGTCGAATGCATGATTAAATTTCCAGTAATCAGCGTTTGAGTGACGGATGAAAATCTCTTCAAATCTGCATGAAATATAATTAAAAATGAAAAGTACTTTACTATGCTTGAAATAGGTCCAATATGCGACATAAGGTACTAGTAGGCAGCTGCCAGCCACGGGAATTCACATGTATTAATCCTACCGTACCTTGACCTGGTAAAATTTTCTCTACTGCTTCGAAGCAATGAAAAATTTATAGCTCTGTGACTTTGTACTTGTATTGAGATCGCCTGGAACTCTTTGCATCGCCCCCGATCGAAAAGAGGATCATTGGTAAATTGCGAAATGGGGGACATGCGAGTTTTTCTCTGGGTATAGTGTCTTTAACTATTTAGTGAAGTAGTTCATAATTTATTATGCAGTTTTTGCGAAGAAAATTTCCCAACTCAAAAAAAATCGAAAGATGGGACAAATATATCAATCGAAAAATGCGTTTTTCGAATATGACATCACTGTCAAACCTTCGGTGTGACCATCTTCCAATGTTCTACATTTAAATGATGCGGCTTGACCCAAAGATACAGTGTGGTAAGTTTCAGCTTCCTAGCCTCCGCGATAACGAAAATATTAAGTACAAATGCGATACACTCCAAATCGCCCATGCCAGAAAAAAATTGTTTCCCTTCAATCGCGACTTTTCGCAAATTTTTACGATTCAAATACGATTAATCCTGAATCAATTGAGGGAATACTGAGAACAAATACTGCAAACATAAATCTCGGTATTTGGTGTTTCGACTGTTTATCCGTACGCTGTCCCTCTGTGTCTGTGTGTGATAAATCGCAGTTCATTAATGTTTCCTAAAGCTCGAGGTAAACGAGAAAAAATCGCAAAACTATTTACTTATATTTTTTGGATACTGGGGAGTTACATCTTTCATTTGCAGTATGTTTTTCTTACGTGTTTTCTTCTCCTTTACCTCAAGCGCCTGTTGGAGGCTGAAATGCGTAATGCGTAACAATCTACAAGTGTCTTTGGTCTTGTTCTTGAGATTTACAAGTATGCCCATTATTTAATACTTCCCACATTAAACCGCCTTAGTTCGACACTGGGAGACTGACCCGCTTATATGTTAGTCTAAATGTACATACTGTAGTTGTTCACTACTGGTTGTCGTTCTTCATCCGGTACTAAACCACCGTGCAGTCCAACGAAAATGAGGGATGTGGGTCCGGGAATCTGAGTTGTCGAAGAGGATAATGGTTTATCACATTCAATTACCTGACGACGATCTCGTGAAGCTGTATTGTATACTTCTAATGAAGATCGACTGAATACATCGATCAATCCCTTTCTAGTGCTACCATTTCAACCTAAAGTTTTACTTCTCCAAGAAGAAAGATTTGTAGTAATGCAATCTGCTATAGATAACGTAGTTTCGAGCACGTGAGCGTTGCAGTTAAATCTTTAGAGCCACATTGTGATAGAAATATTTTCCATTATCCCAGGTAAACTGAAAGGGCCATGGCTCAACTGGGCGCATGATCGAATTCACCGTATTCTCGGGTCTGAATGTTAGGTGCCGAGGAAATCTTTCCTGTAGAGTCATATGGTTGCTTTTTAGTCGCCAGACGTCGTCATTTTTTTTCACTCGACAAATATATGTAGATTTATTGTTTTGGTGAGAAATTGAAGCCGTACGACGTCGGGCATTACAGGTTAGTTACTCTGCGTATTCTTGCATTTACCAGGTTACCCCCATGTTGAGTCCTCCAGACGTCCACGATGCTAATCCATTAACATCAGATGTCGGTGCTACGGGCCGTGTGGATACTTCATAGTCTCCACATGAACATCTACAAGGCTACGTCCGAGAATCCACCGTATTCTTGGGTTTCAATGTTAAGTGGCGACGAATGCTTTCCTGTAGAATTATAGGGTTGCTTTTTAGTCGCCAGATGTCGTCAGTTTTTCACACCTCGTGCATATCGCTTCAATTGACCAATCAGGGCTGGAATGTTGATATTGGATTGCATCCCACTTCTGATTTTTATACTGATCGTCCGATGGCTCTCAGACATGAGCAAAAATAGCACCACTGTGCGATGTAGTCAGTGATATCGGCTAAGGTTAGGTTAACCTATATCAGATCTCAAAGAGATATTCTCCGAATTTAAGCTCAAGCGTATTATGCCCCAAGGCGCACTTGTCTTGATATTCCAGGGTTGACTGACCATTTGGTATGGTCGTGAGACTCTCTTCAGTGATAAGCGGGCTAATCTGCAGTAGATTGGGTCATCCATTGAGTAATTGCAATTTGGGATAAATAGTATTAGCCAACGTTGAGACGGGAAGTAACACAATTTGTCGGCCACTATTTCATGGATACATTGATTTTTTTTCTCCCACCATGCACATTCTGTTGAGCCTTTCCTTACGTATACATTGCTATGCAGCCCGAAGGTCTAAAGTCATCGTGTGAATTGGTAATTAAACGCCTGGACAAGCTATCGAAGAATCTCGACAGAAACAATATTTTTGAGACGCTCGGTATGCCTTCAAGGTAAAAACTCTACATCTTTGCGTTACCAGGGAGTTCCAAATTAGTTTATCTATGTCACGAGTGTAAAATGCAAGAAAGGAAGTGGATTGATTTTATTTAAGGAGACGTTACTGGCTGGCAGCCAATTATCATACATGCGTACCCTCCGTTTGCAGGTATTCATATTTCGAGAGCGACTTTCGCGATTCAATGGAAGTTTCAAGAAAAATATTAAAATACTTATGGAATGAGAAAAATTATCTCATTTTCAAAGCAGATGACAACGTTGTTGGCGTTTCACCCGATCCTTTCCCAGAAACTGGAGGAGGGATTTGAGCGATTTCTAGGTCGAATGTAATTTCCCACACACACCCAGGCAAGCTCAACGGAGGTGTAGACATTAGTATAGCCCATTTCTTCCACATAAACATGATCAGACACATACGTGAGACAGACACAACTTTTGTTTATTCGTTCGACTTCGTGGGGTTTTTTTATACGACGCAGTCTCAGGAAGGTTTGGCTACGGACCAGGCCATCTTCTGGGACGTATCTATCAGGAGTCTGGAGCGTGTAATGAAGGACATCACAAAGATTTCCAAGAGAATGATAAACTCATCAATTCAACAGATAAATCAATTCTCGACTGAAAGAGATTATTTGCTTTACAGAGCAGACACAGAAGTTCTCTTCTCTGCAAACCCGCTCGGTAAACCCGCTTTCTGATGGTTTGACAGAAAAGGACAAAACCAGATTTCACCGACGTTTATGTATTCATGGCGCCCTATATTCTTGGAGGCTCCGAAATGAGTCTCAAAATAGGTGATGTCCATATGAACATTGTGAACATATTGCATTTCACGATGTTCATACCGTCAATTGACCCGAGCTAAACGTAATTGGACACACCTTACGAAATGTAGTGCAAGAGGTCTTACAAACTACGATCATATTATATCACCAATATGTGATACTTATCATCAGATTTGATAACATAGCTGTAAAGGCGCTTGGTGGTACGGCCTTGTCTATCCAGGGTCTAGGAAACTGATGTGTGACCTTGATTAAAATTGTCCCGTTCTTCGCAGGATCCAGCGAATGCTATTAGCTAGGTGACATCTGTATATGTCATCTGCAGACACTTCGCGGATGTTACAACCCAGGAAGATGTACTTAACAGCGTCAAAATTGTAATCGCCTCTCTTGACGTAGAGCCAGTTTCATTTAGAGTCAGTTTCACAGTAAAATCACTTAATCTCCACATAGACCAAGTATAGGTCCAAATATGACCGTTCTCTTTATACTATAGGATAATTCCTTGTAGATCTGGTGAAGGTAGATATACATTTATATCCTTTTAGGTGTCATCTGGGATTATCGAAAGCAGTACAGCAGGTAATGAGGGATGAAAAGGAACGAGCTTTGAGAACAATACTTACAATTTCTGTATACGTGTAGGGTCGTATTCATTGGAGAACAAATGCAGGTCTGTCGGAAGATCTACTTTTGGTATACGCAAAAGCTGTTGGTAAATAGCTTGGACAAAATTCCGTATATATATTATTCAGAAATTCAAGCATTTAAACAAATAAAGAGATATCCCTGGAATGGTATCCTATAGTAGAATTGAAGAAACCTCTGACTTTCTGACTTTGTAAATTTTTTCTTGTACACCGATATATAAACTAATATGTTCAACGGTGTTTTGGTGAGGAGTTGTAATGTTTATGGGAGAGAAATCTCAGCAATAATATGCTTATCTGTCTGGTAAGTTTATTTTCAGGTCGAGGATTTCCGTCAGACAGTTATTTTTTGTTATCCACAACTTTTCATCAGAAGTTTAAATGGAAGCACAATATTATTTCCAAAATAATTTCACAGGATGTTGTGGAGGACATAATTGTGGTCGTGCATATGCTCTTGAACAATGTACAAAGAATTGCGCTGCGTTTGGTGCATTGTCTGTTCGGTACAATCCAGGTATACCGATTTATCGTTTATATGAGCGAGTTCATCAACTTTCAGCTACATTTTCCCCCTCTCTCTCTCTCTCTCTCTCTCTCTCTCTCTCCAGTCATGGATTCGACTATATACGTTGACATTTTGGAGTGGCACTAACCTGTTATCTCTTACCGTCACCAATATCAGTTGTGTACATAGAATCTGAATGACAATGGCCCAATATAAGATGAACCCAATGGTCAGGCCTAATTGATCAGACGAGTTCTTGAGTCCCGAAAAACATCTCATCTTAAAGCTTACACTTCATGAATAACGATATGGATTGGTACTTAGGGGACCGTCCTGTCCTTGGAATATGAGCCAACACTTGTAAAGGACGCCGATTGTTGTCGTTGGCAGCGCAGTCCATCACAAGGAAGAATGAATGATTTCTGATGTTGTTTGGCGATATCTGAAGACGCTTCATCAGAAGGCCGTCACAATTCAGAGCAATATTGTTTGAGTCTAGACTCAGAGATCAAACTTAATACCTCTGACAATGAATATCCATCCCAAAGAGCAATACCTCTATCTAGAAGATTCCAGGAGATGGCACGAATAAAAGCCTATTGTTTCTGAGCATTCTCGTACATGTAGATATGGAGGCAGTTTGCAATGCAACAGCCCAAGAGCCAAGCAACAAAATACCAAACTCTAACAATGTTTTTAAGCCGCATGCTTGAATTTTGTGAAAAACTCAACAAATATTCAAACGAATATGAATCTGCAGCCCTGAGAGGTACGGACTTATAATTTATTGCGCTGTATTTTCAAGAAAGAGTTCTTATATGAGTACACAAATACAAATATAGAGCCGTTTTTGGTTCATCAACCGCGACTAGTGATATTTCTGACCACTTGTTCGGAGAGAAAATCTTATTGTAAGGAGCGCCATCTCCGGGCGACTAATTCTCAGTCTAAACTTTCTTCATGAAAACTTTTGTGTGGACTCCAGTGACCGATTTGTGCATCTAACATTTTCAGTTCGATGAAGGAGCCATCAAGTGGGGGGGGAACGAAGTTCAGAAACGCGTGTCCTATGTGCAGGTAGCAAATAAAAAGCTATATTTGAGAAAGAAAACCCGATTCTAATTTTTTTTAAATTTAGCTAAAAATCGAGTAAATATGCATTGGTTGGACAGTCGGCTACTATCAATCTTATTGTTTCTCCTCCCCCTTCCCTGCCTCATGCAAACCCCCAATACATACACACACACAATCCCCCACTCACACACACACATCTTAGTCTGGCAATCATGATTACAGATACTTCGGTTAAATTGTGGTGACTATGAATAAAACAAAGGAAAAATTTCATAGATAACATTAAGAGAGAGAAAAGATATGTATTTCACAAACCATCGTAGTTATAACAGTTAAGATGGAATCTTTTTAAGAGACTGTTCCCCTACGTATGTGTTTCTGTGAATTGATTGGGGGATGTGGGTACGGAAATTCAGTTGTCGAAGAGAATAATGGTGTATCACATCCAGTTACTTTACGACAACATACTGAGGCTGTAGTGTATACCTTCAAGGACGTTCGACTGTCTACATCGATCAATTCCATCGCAGTGCTTCCTAAATGTTCCCTACAAGAAATATCTGTGGTACTGGAATAGCATAGGGTTGAGGACGTGAACGTTGTGACAAAATCGTTTCTCATGTGATCCCAGGTAAATTCATCAATTCATTCAAAGATGAACTGAGCTCATGCGCCGGATCGACCAATGCACACAAGAGATGTTTGCAGCCGACCTCTAGCTGTTGACATGCATGTTTATTGCCGGATATCGCCCGTTTGATTTCGATGGCTTAGCTTAAGGAAATAACCAATCGTTGTTCACGAGGAATTTCCACATCAATAATCGAAATAGGCCAACATGATGCACATGACTCTAGCAGCATCAAAATCCAAGAAAGTCGTTTTCTAGAATACGTTGTAACGTTTGATGGCACTAATTAACACGTGGAAGTTGTTTACAGGTTCTATGGTATTGTCAACCACTAAATGTTTTTGGTGGAACTGTTGAAATATAAATAAATACAACCAATTTGATGCAAAAATAATCGGTCGGCTGAGAGATAACTTCCAGTTCCTGGCGTACAACCCCGTTAATTAGATGTCTTTTTTTTCTCAAAATAAATTACTGCACTAAAGAAAGGCTACAAGTAAAATATCTCAACTTCCATTTGACGATACAATTCAGTGTAATTTATTGGGCTGGGGATTTTTCAGTTGATTAGCCTAGTTTATCTATTGTCATGTCAGTCAACATTCTTCTTAGTCTCCCCTTTTTCTCCTAGTGAAATTGTCGTAATTAATAAAGTGAACATTGTTAAATGTAAATGAAATATAATTTGTTTCGAGGAAAGAGTTTTTAATACCACTATCGGAATTTTAAAATGGCACCTCAGTAGTTGATTTGCGAGAAATTCATTCAATTCCGTGAAATATTTAATCTTGTCAGCCTTGGCGAGTAGTAATGTCTCCCAACCGTGGGAAATCTCATATCAACCAACCACATTGAAACAACTATCAATTTTTAGAGCAGTCGAGTCGTCGTTTATGACTCAGTCTTCAATTTGTTGATATTATTATTTCACTTTCCAACAGAATAAAACATTTTTGGGGGCAATTCGTACATTTAGAATGCATAGAGATTGTCTAATGTGTTCCGGTCGCAAAATTTTAGTATGACTCAAACCTCATGATAATAATTAACGAGATAAAACGAATTACCCCTTCATAGACTAGCGGATTATAAACGAATTCCATGGCAGGGTGATTGCTTCAGCTCACGTGGAATCGAATGGATCTGTGTAAGGCCTATATTTCACGAGACATTCGTGCAGATATTTTCTAGGTTTATTACCTAATAACGCCGGTTCGATTTGGAGATTACATCTAGGAAATTGGCTACCTCTAAGGGTGGCCGACAATAGGGACATGAACGAGTGCTTTGCTATTAATAGCAGTTTTCTAACATTATCTGAATAAATTTCTGAACTTTTCCAAAATAAAATTCAGATTTATGAAGAAGGAGCAATGGACGTTCTGGTCAAGTGCATGATTAAACTTTCAGTAATCAGCATTTGACCGACGGATGAATATCTCTTCAAATCGGCATGAAATATAATTAAAAATGAAATGTAATTTACTGTGCTTGAAATGGGTTCCATATGCGACATAAAGTACTACTAGGCAGCTGCCAGCCGCGGGAATCCATATTTATTAATCCTACCGTGCCTGGACCTGGGGAAGTTTTCTCTACTGCTTCGAAGCAATGAGAAATTGAGAGCTCTGTGATTTTGTACTTGTCGTGTTGGGATCATCTTGAAACTCTTTGCATCACCCCCCGATCGAGCAGAGGATCATTGGTAAATTGAAAAATGGGGGACATGCGAGTTTTTCTTCTTTCTCTGGATATAGTGTCCTTAACTATTACTTAATTAGTTCATAATTTATTAAGCAGTTTTTGCGACGACAATTTCCAAGCTAAAAAAAATCATCTTCGAATGTTCTACATATTAATGATGCGGCTTGACCCAAAGATACAGAGTGGTAAGTTTCAGCTTCCTAGCCTCCAAGATAACGAAAAAATATTAAGTCCAAATGCGATACACTCCAAATCGCCCACGCCAGAAAAAAATCGTTTTCCTCCAATCGCGACTTTTCGCAATATTTACGATTCAAATACGATAATCCTGAATCACTCGAGGGAATATCGAGAACAAATACTGCAAGCATAAATCTCGGGATTTGGTGTTTCGATTGTTTATCCGTAGAGGAGCCCTCTGTTTCTGTGTGTCATAAATCCCAGTTCAATAATGTTTCCTAAAGCTCGAGGAAATCGAGAAAAAATCGCAAAAATATTTACTTATATTCTTTGGATACTGGGGAGTTAGATCTTTCATTTGCAGTGTGCTTTTGTTACATGTTTTCTTCTCCTTTACCTCGAGCTATGGAAGCCGGATGCGGCCAATCTCGTCTTTGCGGTTTTTCGTTTTTTCGCCTTTGATAACGCGCGGGGCGAAAAAACGAAAAGACGAGATTGTGTCAAATTTCGCGAGAGTTTGCCTTTTTCTCGTCTTTTCGTTTTCTCGTGTTTTGATAACGCCCGGCACGAAAACACGAGATTGCAAGGCGAAAAGACGAGAACGCGAGGCGAAAAGACGAGAAAACGAGGGCCAGAAATCTCGTCTTTCCGCGGCGTTTTTTCGTTTTCTCGCGTTATCAAAAAGCGGGAAAAAAAGAGAAAACGAAAACACGAGATTCGACCTGATTTCGTTTTTTCGCGTTATCAAAAGAAGACAAGAAAACGAGAAAACGAACAGACGAGAAAACGAAAAGACGAAAAGACGAAAAGACGAGAAAACGAAAAGACGAGATTCGATACAATCTCGTCTTTTCGTTTTTTCGCGTGGCGTTCATAGTGCGCTGGCATTCAATTCTGTGCATGACCGGAAGCACTTGAAGTTTGGGAAGGTGAGTATTTGTGGTTTCAAATTATGGCAAAGTTTTTCCAAAATTAAGTAAAAAACATGCCGGTTGAATTAATTATTTGAATTTTGAATACAATGTGAATATTATCATATTTTCCACAAAATATCGCCCAGCAATATCTATTTTGTCTTCATTGAAACCATGGGGTAATGGAAGTAGTGAAAGCATGAATTATGCATGTCAAAATAGTGCCCTGTTGAAGAACAAGTAATTGATGACTGAACTCAAGATAATGATATTTTTTTATTATTATAACTTAATTTTTACTAAATCATACAAATTTTGTTAACAGTATCTTAAAAATATTTCAGTGTGTAACACAATTGTATTTATGGTACAAAAAAAAGATTCTGCAAGATAGAAAAAGTGGACTTAGTTATGGAAGCCGGATGCGGCCAATCTCGACTTTTCATTTTTTTTCGTTTTTTCGCCTTTGATAACGCGCGGCGCGAGAAAACGAAAAGACGAGACTGTGTCAAATTTCGCGAGATTTGGCCTTTTTCTTGTCTTTTCGTTTTCTCGTCTTTTCGTTTTCTCGTTTTTTCGTCTTTTCGTTTTCCCGTCTTTTCGTTTTCTCGTTTTTTCGTTTTGTCGTCTTTTCGTTTTCTCGTCTTTTTAGTCTTTTCGTTCCATTTCTTCACATTGTTCTTGCCTAAAGGGCCTATTTTACACAAAACTAATTATTTATTATATTCGGTATTGTTTGAGAAAAAAATCGGCCCCAAAAGGGCCGAATAATGGCTTTCGAGAAAATGACGTTACTGTGACATCATCATAGCGGACATCTTGGATTTACATTTTCTGGTAGAGCTTGAACCGGAGATAATTGGTGGTAAGTTTTAGTGCTATAGCCTTAGTGGTAGCAAAAACATACAGGGAGCACTTTCTGCGCCTCACTCCCCCCCCGAACGCCCATGCCAGGTAGGGTTAAGGTGTCCTATTTCTGGGAGGAACCCTTCATTTCACGCGAAAAAACGAGAAAACGAAAAGACGAGAAAACGAAAAGACGAGAAAACGAAAAGACGAGAAAACGAAAAGACGAGAAAACGAAAATACGAGATTGTATCGAATCTCGTCTTTTTCTCGTCTTTTCATTTTCACGTTTTTTCGTCTTTTCGTTTTCTCGTCTTTTCGTTTTCTCGTTTTTTCGTCTTTTCGTTTTCTCGTTTTTTCGCCTTTTGATAACGCAAAAAAAAAGAAAAAACGACATCGGGTCGAATATCGTGTTCTCATTTTCTCGTTGATAACGCGAGAAAACGAAAAAACGCGGCAAAAAGACGAGATTTCTGACCCTCTTTTTCTCGTCTTTTCGCCTCACATTCTCGTCTTTTCGCTTTGCAATCTCGTGTTTTCGCGCCGCGTGTTATCAAAACACGAGAAAACGAAAATACGAAAAGGCGAGGAAAAGGCAAAATCTGGCGAAATTTGACACAATCTCGTTCTTTCGCGCCGCGCGTTATCAAAGGCGAAAAAACGAAAAGACGAGATTGGCCGCATCCGCCTTCCATATTATCAAGCGCCTGTTGGAAGCTAAAATGCGTAATTGAAGTCTTACAATCTACAAGTGCCTTTGGTCTTGTTCTTGGGATTTACAAGTATACCCATTATTTGCCCTACCACTTCCCAGATTAAACCTCCTTAGTTCAACACTGGGAGACTGACCCGCCTATATGTTAGTCTAAATGTACATACTGTAGTTGTTCACTACTGCTTGTCGTTCTTCACATGGTACTAAACCACCGTGCAGTCCTACGAACATGAGGGATGTGGGTCCGGGAATCTGGGTGGCGAAGAGTATAATGGTTTATCACATTCAATTACCTGACGACGATCTCCTGAAGCTGTATTGTATACCTCTAATGAAGATCGACTGGATACATCGATCAATCCCTTTCTAATGCTAACATTTCAACATAAAGTTTTACTTCTCCCAGAAGAAAGATTTGTAGTAATGCAATCTGCTATAGATAACGTAGTTTCGAGCACGTGGGCGTTGCAGTTAAAACTTTAAAGCCACATTGTGATAGGAATATTTTCCATGATCCCAGGTAAACTGAAAGGGCCATGGCTCAGCTGGGCGCATGATCGAATTCACCGTATTCTCGGATCTGAATGTTAGGTGCCGAGGGTTCCTGCAGTCATATGATTGCTTTTTAGTCGCCAGACGTCGTCATTTTTTTCACTTGACAAATATATGTAGATTTATTATTTTGGTGGGAAATTTAAGCCGTACGACGTCAGGCATTACAGGCTACTTACTCTAGGTATTTTTGCATTTACCAGGACAATCCCATGCTGAGGCGTTTACTCCACCAGACGTCCACGATGTTCATCCATTAACATCAGATGAGTTGTTTGAGCTGATCTGCCATCACAGCTCCCGTATCTAATTCCGCTTAAGGCGGTGCTAGGAATGCTTTCCTGTAGAGTCATATGGTTGCTTTTTACTCGCCAGTCGTCAATTTTCTCCACTTTTTGCATATCGCTCCAACTGACCAATCAGGGCTGCAATGGGGATATTGGTTTGCATCCCCCTTCTGATTCTTATACTGATCGTCCGATGGCTCTCAGACATGAGCAAAAATAGCACCACTGTGCGGTGTAGTCCGTGATATCGGCTAAGCTTAGGTTAACCTATCCCAGATCACAAAGAGATTTTCTCCGAACTTAAGCTCAAGCGTATTATGCCCCAAGGCGCACATGTCTTGATATTCCAGGGTTTACTGACCATTTGGTATGATCGTGAGACGCTCAATCATCTTCAGTGGTAGGCGGGCTAATCTGCCTTAGATTGGGTCATCCATTGAGAAATGGCAAAATTCGTGATAAATAGTTTTACTTTCGCGTATTAGCCAAAGTCGGGAGTAACACAATTTGTCGGCCACTATTTCATGGATACATTGATTTTTTCTCCCAGCATGCACATTCTGTTGAGCCTTTCCTTACCTATACATTGCTATGCAGCCCGAGGGTCTAAAGCCATCGTGAGAATTAGTAATTAAATGTCTGGACAAGTTATTTTATGACGCTCGGTATGCCTTGAAGGTGAAAACTCTACACCTTTGCGTTACCAGGGAGTTCCAAATTAGTTTATCTATGTCAGGTGGGTAAAATGCAAGAAAGTAAGTGGATTGATCTTATTCAAGGGGGCGTTACTGGCTGGCAGCCAATGCTCTCCATATCATACATGTGCACCCTCCATTTGCAGGTATTCATATTTCGAGAGCGACTTCCGCGATTCAATGGAAGTATCAAGAAAAATATTAAAATACTGATGAAATGAGACGCATTTTCTCTTTTTCAATGCAGACGACAACGTTGTTGGCGTTTCAGCCGATCCTTTCCTAAAAACTGAAGGAGGGATTTGAGCGATTTCTAGGTCGAATGTGATTTCCCACACACACCCAGGCAAGCTTAACGGAGGTGTAGACATTAGTATAGTCCATTTCTTCCACAGGAACATGATCAGACACACACGTGAGACAGACAATTTTCGTTCATTCGTTTAAATTCGGTGATGGAGATTCGACTTCGTGGGCTTTTTTATACGACGCAGTCTCAGGAAGGTTTGGCTACAGACCAGGCTATCTTCTGGCACGTATCTATCAAGAGTCTGGAGCGTGTAATGAAGGACACCACAAAGCTTTCCGAGAGAATGATAAACTCATCAATTCAACAGATAAATCAATTCTCGACTAAAACATATTATTTGCTTTACAGAGCAGACACAGAAGTTCTCGTCTCGGCAACCCGCTCGGTAAACCAGCTTTTGAAAGGCTCTGCTTTGATGGTTTGACAGAACAGGGCAAACCCAGTATTCGCCGACGTTTATGTATTCATGACGACCGATATTCTTTGAGGCTCTGAAATGAGTCTCAAAACTGGTAGTGCTTTGCTAATTCCAACATTGACACTGTTCTGTTTCCGTGACTAACCTGGGGAATTGATCATAAACCACAGTTTGTGACCACTGTGTGTGCTGTAATGGGTATAATAGCATAAACCACCATTACAGGACATATAATTCACCCATGATAATGAGCAAAGTGTTCAAGCTGCCAGTTACATCCAGATAGTTTGACGTTGTTCATATCTCCACAGACATTCAGACGTTTCTGTTTCGGAATTTCCTGTTTACGTTACATCAGATTGGCATTGAAAGGACGGCTGTGAATCAGGTTAATTCTTTGAGAAGCCTCTTTTGAATATTCTTGCGATGTTTACATGTTGATCCCGTTGTTTGAATACTTCAAATTACAAGCGTCACATCCGGCATCCCGTAGACAACCGTTGTCCATTACATAACCTACTTGTAAGCGATTCTTATAAAGACATTTTTAGCACGAGGATACAAGCTGCCATATATAAACACAAGCTAGCTACTTTAACAATGTTCAACGAATGAATGCATGTCCATATGAACATGATAAACATATTCATTTCAAGATGTTTATAACGTTCATTGACCCGAGGTAAACGAAATTGGACATATGCTACACAGTGTAGTGCAAGAGATGCCATCAGTATGTGAAACTCACCAGATTAGATAACAAATTAGCAAATTCTCTTGGTGATACAGCCTTGTCGAGCCAGTGTCTCAGCAAGTGATTGTGACCTTGATTAACCCTACCAGGCCAGAGGGGTCATTATGCCCCCCCCCCCCACCCACACCGCCACCAAACGTTCTACCCTGTCTCAGGAACGACAGAAATCTGGTCATCCGCGACTTTTCAATTTATCATATTGGGGTCATTTTTACACTATTTGCATACCACCCCCCCCCCCCACCCCCCACCCCCCAAATACAGGATGATGACCGAGTAAATTTAAATGGCGGCCATGTGGGATATCAGAAAGGTAGTATTTTCGTAATTTTTCTTCAAAATTCCTGCTTTTGTACGGTAAAAGTTGAGCAAAGTCTATTTTATTGCAATTCAGACTATTATTTACTAATTTATTATGCAGTTTTTGCATAGAAAACAGAATGGATATCGGATGATTCCTTGGACATCAGGTGAAGGTGAATATACATGTATATATCCTTTTCGGGGCCATCTGTATAGGGATTATCGAAAGCAGAAAGATCTTCTACAGTGTTTGGTGGATGAGAAGGAACTAGCTTTGAGAATAATATTGACAATTTCTCTATAGGGCCGTATTCACAACAAATACATGTCTGTCACAAGATCTACCCAATAGAATACGCAAAAGCTGTCCATAATAGCTTGGACAAATTCCCCAAAGATATTATTGAGAAATTCAAGCATTTAATTGAATAAAGAGACATCCCTTGAATGGTATGCTATATATGTATAATAGTAAGACTGAAGAAATCTTCGACTTTCTGACTTTCAATTTTTCTTGAACACGGATATATAAACTAATGTGGTCAACGGTGTTTTGATGAGGAGTTGTAGTGTTGATAAGAAAGAAATCCCAGACAGGTTATGTTTATCTGTATGGTAAGTTTATTTTCATGTCGTTATTTTGCGTAAGACAGTTGGAGTTTTCTGGTATTCACAAAGTTTCAACAACAGCTTCTTTTAAATGGCAGCACAATATTATTCTCAAGATAATTTCAATTGCTGTTGCCAAATGTAGAGGAAATAATTTTGGTCCCACGTATCTTCTTGGACAATGTACAAAGATTGTAGTGCGATTGGCGCATTTGGTTGTTCTGTACAGTCCAGGTATACCAGTGAATCACCCAAGATTTGGCGAGTCCATCAACTTTCAGCTACAATTCTTTCCACTCTCTCTCTCTCTCTCTTCATAAATTCGACTATATACGTAGACATTGAGGAGAGGCACTAACCTACTATCTAATGCCGCCACCAACATGAATTGTGTATATACAATCTGAATGCCAGTGGCCCAATATACCATGAACCTAATAATCAAGCCTAATTGATCAGACGAGTTCTTGAGTCCCTAAAATCATATCACCTTGAAGTTTACACTTCATAAATAACGATACTCGCCTCTGAGATATGTGAACCAGCACTTGTAGAGGACATCGATTGTTGTTGTTGGCAACGCAGTCCATCACCGAGAAGAATGAATGATTTGTGGCGTTGTTTGGTGATATCTGGAAACACTTCACCAGAAGACCGTCATATTTCAAGCCATATTGTTTGAGTCTATTTAATATCTCTATCAATGAATATCTATCACAAAGAGCAATGCCTCGATCTAAGAGATTCCTAGGAATGGCAGGACCTTGTCTCTGGGCATTCTCGGACATCTAGATATGGAGACGGTTTGCAATGCCAAAGTCCAAGAGCTAAAACGGCTACGACGCGTGAACGGTCTGTTTAAAATAACACTCAATGAATGGTCGACATGGGAAACTCATTCGTGTCTTTCGTGTAATCTCGTTAAATTCAGAAGAAAATCGAATTTTCTTCAGAGAAAAAAGCTGGAGGACAAATCCTTTGAAGTTCGGGGCGCAAACGAAATGTGAGCATTTTTTAATTCAAAACAAGGACGGATGCGAACATCCGAATTAAAAAAAAACAATAGGGAGGAAATATACGACACATTGCCTAACGCTTAATTCGCGATTTTATGAGATCAGATAGGTCATAAAATCAGGAATGCTGCCCAGAAAGCCTATCAATAAAATGGCTGGTCTTCGCCATGGCACATTCGTTCTCTGTCAAGGCAGGGGAACAGGACATAAGACGATGGGAATGACAGTCAGCTATGTAGCAACTACTAATGACACAACCTGGGCAGTTACGACAATTGTGTCATTAGTAGTTGCTACACAGCTCCCTGTGCGTGAGACTTTCTAACGGAATATCTTTCTAACTGTATAGATTTAGTCCGATGGTAAGGACTTTATTGTCCTCCGCCACGAAGTGGTGGGAGGACTTGGAAATGCTAGCCGTCCGTCCTTCCGTCCGTCCCTCCGTCCGTCCTTCCGTCCGTCCGTCCATCCCACATCTTGTGAACGCGATATCTTGAGAACAATTCGACCAATCGACTTCAAACTTGAGAAGGTGCTTCACATCAGTTAGACGGCCATTGGTATTGATTTTCACTGAGGTACGTAATCCAAGATGGCCGCCATCGACCATATTGGATTCTGTCCGTCCCACATCTTGTGAACGCGATATCTCAAGAACAATTTGACCGATTGACTTCAAACTTGAGAAGGTGCTTCACATCAGTTAGACGGCCATTGGTATTGATTTTCACTGAAGTACGTAATCCAAGATGGCCGCCATCGACCATATTGGATTCTGTTCGTCCCACATCTTGTGAACGCGATATCTCAAGAACATTTCCACCAATCAACTTCAAGCTTGGGAATGTTCTTCACATCAATCAGACGGCCATTGGTATTGATTTTCACTGAGGTACGTAATCCAAGATGGCTGCCATTGACCATATTGGATTCCATCCGTCCCAGATCTTGTGAACACGATATCTCGAGAACAATTCAACTAATCAACTTCAAACTTGGGAAGGTTCTTCACATCAGTTAGACGGCCATTGGTATTTATTTTCACTGAGGTACGTAATCCAAGATGGCTGCCATTGACCATATTGGATTCTGTCCATCCCACATCTTGTGAACGCGATATCTCGACAACAGTTTGACCAATCCACTTCAAACTTGAGAATGTGCTTCGCATCAGTTAAACAGCCATTGGTATTGATTTTCACTGAGATACGTAATCCAAGATGGCTGCCATGGACCATATTGGATTCACTCCGTTCCACATCTTGTTAACACGATATCTCAAAAACAAATCAATCAATCGACTTCAAACTAGGGAAGGTTTTTCACATCAGTTAGACGGCCATTGGTATTGGTTTTCACTGAGGTACATAATCCAAGATGGCTGCCATTGACCATATTAGATTCTGTCCATCCCACATCTTGTGAACGCGATATCTCGAGAACAGTTCGACCAATCGACTTCAAACTTGAGAATGTGCTTCACATCAATTAGATGGTATTGATTTTCACTGAGGTACAAATCCAAGATGGCTGCCATTGACGATATTGGATTCCATCCGTCTCGGATCTTGTGAACGTGATATCTCGACAACAATTTGACCAATCAACTTCAAACTCGAGACGGTGCTTCACATCAGTTAGACAGCGATTGGTATTGATTTTCATTGAGGTAGTATGTAATCCAAGATGGTTGCCATTGACCATCTTGGATTTCACTCACCCATATTGTACCCATCTGTGTTGTGAACGCGATATCTTGATCTATTCCACTCATCGATTTATAAACCTCACCATCCACAAATCCATATACAACTACAGACTTACATTCCAGTGTTACACTACCCATTACTGCTTCCCAAACCTCCTCAAATTGTCTCAACAATTCCAGATGAACGTCTCTTTCCACATACACATATCAACTTTCCAAGTTATATTTAAGGAGATATTGGAAGCGTATATGCTGTATGCTCTCAAACAGGCTACTTGGCGGAGGACCTGCTAGCTACTCAGCTTGTTTTAGACTGGGTTTCACAACCGTGAACGTCTATAATAAAGGCGGCCGTGTAGTATTAGCAAAATTGGACATCATCATCATCATCAACAGAAGCCGCAACGCATACTACTATGACTCTCGGACATGACGAGAAATAACACAGCTGCTCGATATAGTGTGTTATTGTGGTGGTTGTCAAATATACCGACTGAACCTATGTTAACCTCTATCATATCTCAACGTGATTTCCTCTGAAGTTGAGATCAAGCGTACATGCATCAAGACTCTCCCCTGTGTGGGTATTCCAGGATACTTGACAGCGTTTACTTACCATTTTCCGCCTTCACGAAGCCAAGGATCATCTTCAGTGGGCGTTATCTTCAGAACATTGTATCTTGGGGCATTTACCAAGAAATGACGACCCCTGATAAATAGATTTAGTTCCTTGTATTAGCCAGCTACGGCAGTAACACAATTTGTCCGCCACTATGTTATGGATGCATTGATTTTTTCTCTGGCATGCACATTTTATTGTCCCTTCCTTACGTATACATTGCAACTAATCCCCCGGGCTTAAAACCATCCTGAGAATTACTGATTAAACGTCTAGACAAGTTTTCGAAGAATATCGACAGAACCATTATTATAGTGACACTCGGTATGTCTTCGAGGCATGAACGCCACATCAATGTGTTAGCAGTGGGCAATGTCCAAATTAGTTTATCCATGTCAGGAGGGTAAAATGCCAGAAGGTAAGTGGATTGATTGAAGGAGAAGTTGCTGGCTGGCAACCAATGTTGTCCGTACCAAACCATCCATTTGCAGTGAAACATTGTAATAATATAAAAAAGTTTTTTAAATACTGATGGAAAACAGATTTTCAAAGTAGACGATAATCTGGGGGTTTCAGTCGAACCTATAAGGAGTCATTTTTTTCCTATTTTGAATGTGATTTCCCGAACTCATACACACATGAGCGACAGAGGTGTAGTCATTTGTACCACCCATTCCGAAGTGTAATAGAGATAACGCGGAGATATTAGCTCTAATGGAAAAAGAAATATCCCTGACCATTCTTTTATATATCGATACATGGAAACTGTTAAATCGACTTGCATAAATTGCTAGTGGATTTGACTCCGATAATTTGTCGTATAGCTGTATAGCTTCTGGCAGTAATATATCGATGATCATTTCTCTTGAAAAGCAACATATCAATGAAATAATGAGGACAATGATGTGTTGATGAGGAATTGTTGTGGACAATCCCAGGTATGCATGGCAGTATAATAAGCGTGTTCTTTCGTAAAATATTTGTTACCCGAGCTATATATGTTCACTGATGATTTCACTATCACATAGACGAAGGAACAAACTTACTTCACCCTCCTTCTCTAGCATACACGAATGTGATCTGTGTATTGACGATTTCACTGCTAAGGGTCCATTAAAAGATGATTAGATTTATTGAATCCGAAATACATATCACCTCAAAGATGATAATTAGAGAATAAAGATATCGCTCGATACATAAACGACCGTGTCACCGTCTGTCATTCTGAGGTGTAAAGGACACCAGAACACCAGAACACCAGGAGTTGTCGTTTGCAACGTAGCCCACCGGAATAAGTAATCACTTGTGAATTTGTATGTTGATATTTGAAGACGCTTCATTAAACGACGAACACAATTCAGAGCAATTGTTCCTGAGCATTCAAGGATATCAGAAAATACCAGAAAAATTGAGATCGTATACCTTTACATCCCACGTATTTAATAAATTCCACCCTCCCCACTCGCCTTTCCCCTTTTCCATTCCCACTTCCTTTCGCTTCCTCCCTTTGCATAAACCCCGGGTTCAAGCAAGAGAGGGTTTCAATCCAGCCAACTAATAACTAAGAATTGCTACTCTATCAAAATGGAAATCTTATTTACCCTGTCAAAGGTTTTAACTGATTTAGCTGTTTTAGCTGATTCTTGAGGCACGATCAATCATTCCAACAATGATCAATCAATCGCACCGTTAAAAAAGTATGTGTTAATCTAATTTCCAATTTATTGCATTGAGTGTTTACGGGAATGTACTCTGTACGTATCGAAACATAATTTCGCAGCTGAAGTTCGATCGATCGATGCAAGAAACTGCCAGATATTGATCGGTTTGCTGAATTACTTTTCATTCCATGATATTCATTATCACACGGAAACAGTCATATTTGTTTTCTGAAACGAGAGCTGTCAGTCACGTATTTACTTTGCGAGATTTATATTTGACGGGTCTAGAGATATTTAGTTTCTCAATTAACATATTTCCTCACAGGCGCATGTACTTGCTGCAGTTTGGGAAATATAAGGGTCCAGAGGACTGGATTGTCAGAGAGAATCTCACAGGAAGTAGATATTATAAACGAAAACCTGGAAATCCAATGTAGTTATACTGAGTTCCAGTACCAAATAACAGAGAGGACGTTACTGGTGGACCACTGGTGTAAACGATATTATTTTTTTTTTATATAATGTGCATCTCTGCATTCACAATTGTACAATATGAGGAAAGACAAAGAAAAATTCATAGGATTCAGTGCATTTCTTAGCTTCCGAAAAGTGGACTGACCCATGCTGCATTTGATAACTCAGAACACAAAAGGAATAGCTCTGATTCTGAAGCACATTCACGAATAATATAAATAATATTTTTTTTGTTTTTGTTATATTCTGTTATATTCAAACTGCTTGAAGATAATCACAATGTTTATCTCGATCAAATTGGATATATGCTGCTGCGTAAAATTCTAGGCTAGAAGACTTTTAAAAGAAATCCCCATCTCTCAACTTAGGAAAGAGATATAATCTACTAGGAAAAACAGATAAAATCATACAAAATGGCCGCCAAAATCATCCGCGATCTACCTTAACCCTTTTCTGCCTCGGGCTTTTTGGGACCTGTCCTGGCCTGGGGGCATTTATTTTTTCCACTTTTCCGTGAGGAAAAGCAGAAATTTTGAAGAAAAATGACGAAAACATCACTTTCCTTGTAACCCACATGGCTACCATTTTGAATTTACCCATGATCCTCTGCTCGGGGGTTATGCAAATAGGCTCAAAATGACCCTAATATGATAAACTACGAAGTCACAGAGTGTCAACTCTCAATTTTTGCGGAGATAGCGCAGAAAGTTTAGTACCGGGGGGGGGGGGGGGATAATGGCTCCCCCACGCCTCGTAGGGTTAAACGTTCATGGCCATATCTTGATAGAATCATGTCCTGCTCTTCGGATTGTCTTGGTCTGTCCGTGAAAAGCTGATCGGAGAGATTTGGTCGTTGGAAATCTGCTAGAAGAATGCCGAAATGCCTATCCGATGTTCTTGTCCATGTTGACCGGTCTATGTATGCATTATCTTGTTAGAACCCGACTTGGTGGCAATAGACGATGCTCCTCTTCAAACTATCGATTCCTATGGAAAGAAGCATCGTTCGTATGAAAGTCTTCCAATTTCCATTCCGGTAAACAAATTATGTGTCTTCATGTCTAAAACCGTCACTATTAACTCTATTGATAGTAAACCTGTTAAACATATTGGTACATTTGTCGTTATTTTCTTTTCCATCCTAACAATAATGTATAGCATTTATATATGTTTTGGTGTTCACCATAAAGGGGCTAAGATCTGAGTATAAGTTTCTGGTGGTAATGAAAACAACCAGATGATTGTTTTTGTGGTCACTTATAATTATCAAGCTTGGGTTAAATTTCCATGCGTAGAATTGAACGCAACATTGAAAGGATGGTGGAAAACGATGCAGGCGCACAGACAACAAGTCATATAATCCCACAGACAAATATACTGACTGCATATTTCTAAAACCTCACAACAACCAAAAGTGATCCCTGTGACGATTTTTCATTGTACGTGTAGCTGTTCATGTGGACATCTCGAACGACATGACCACACGGCCCCTGGCAACGGCTTGAACGGTATAGACACATTTATTTCTGAGCGATGCTGTAATATTCCTATCAGGTCGGCTGTTGAAAAATGATGAACTATGTGGCCGTCAAACAATGCACCAATGCGTGTCCGGGTGTGTATTCTAGGACAATTGGCTATGTTTACTTGTCATCTGGCATCGTTGCGAGGCTTGTTCATATACTCCGTGGTAGAGGACCTAATCTGCGGTAGATCGTATTTTGGAGGCATCCACATAGATATGCCTAGTTTCACTTTATTAGCCATCTTCGGGAGTAACAGAATTGGTCAGCCACTATATTATGGGTGAATTGATTTCTCCTCAATCATACACATTCTATTAAGCCTTTCTGTACGTATACATTGCAAGCCATCCCCAGGGCTTAAAACCATCGTGTGAATTACAGATTAAACGTCTAGACTATCAAAGTTATCGAAAAATATCGTCAGAAACATTATTTTAGTGACACTCGGTAGGTCTTAGACGTATGAACACAACACCATTCTGTTAGCATTGAGCCATGTTCAAATTAGTTTATCCATGTCAGGAAGGTAAACTGCAAGCCGGTAAGTGGATTGATTCTATTCAAGGCGAAGTACCTGGATGGTAGCCAAAGCTGTCCATACTTCACCATCCAAAGCTGTCCATACTTTACCATCCAAAGCTGTCCATACTTTACCATCCATGTGTAGAGATTCATACTTGGACAGCGACTAACGCGAGTCCTGAAAATATACACTTGTGAGCGAGATACAGTTTTCAAATTTCAAAGCAATCTACAACGCCGTTACCGTTTTGAATTGATTTTTTTGGTGAAAAGTGGGTAAGTTCGAATATGATTTCTTACATACACTCAGATCAGAACGGCAGAGGTATGGTCATTCTTATGGTCCTTTCCAAGGAGAAGTTTAATAAATCCGCTAAGATTCCAGCTTTGCAGAAGTAAGGAAAGTCATAGGTGTAAATATCTATGCGCGGAAAAAATGTCTTGCATATCTTGTGAATGGTGATTTTGACTGCCAAAATAAGTCATTCTAAGGTTTGACCTCACACTTATTACAGCAGAAGGTTTCTCAACTTTTTTATATGCAGAAATTTGTTCTGTGTAACATTACAAAAGACTTAATCAATCGTGCTGGTGAAAAAAATCTCTAAATACAATATGGTAGTCACCTTCATAAAACTCAGCAAGACACCAAGCAAAATGAAGGAGATTAGAAGAATATCATCGACTCGGAGGGCACCAGTAATCCACAATAAGTCAAACCAAATACATTTAAAGGGGATTTATTTCTGCAAATTTGATTCTTCAAATTTTCCTACCCCTTAACGAATTCTTCACAATGTCTTGGAGCATAGTATCGAAAATTGATACTATTGTATGACGCTTGTAAATCCATTTGAGACTGCATTTGGGATTATTATACTAAACTGGGTTAAGCCAGACTGGCATTTCCATTGACTAAAATTACGTACAAAATAAATGTAAATATGACATATTTGTTCTTCTTTCAGTATCTTCCTCGTGTCGAGATTGACATATGGGTGAATTTTCATGCCCATACTCAAAGTCATTGGAAAGAAATCGTCAAAAATCTGACAAGGGGTGGAGAAGTTTGATCAACCAGATTTTCAGGTATAAATCAAATCCCTTTAAGGTATCATTATCAAATAGTGGATCTAGAATAGCAGATACCAAAGTTAAAGTACAAAGTCAGTACATTGGGTGGAGCCAGAAAAAATGTCGTGAATTTAAAGGGCACAGTAGTTTGCCAAACTATTATGACACGATAACGGTAATATTACTGACCAATCTCGAAGAGTAGATAGTAAAACCAAAGTTCACATTCAGTGGAATTGCTGGATCCAGACAAAAGTTCAAATTCATCTTGTCAAAATTCGATGCAAATATGTCAGATAAAATATTACAGTCGACCTGGGCGCCATGATCGAATATACGATATATCTTGTCTGTGTTGATTGGTCGTTTTGTTATTAGCTCATTTAACGAAAGTACTGATAGTGCCGGTGTCGGGAATTATGAACACCTAGATCTGACCTGTTCTGCATTGCTAGAAAACCTGTAATCCAACCTTTGCACATTACTGAGTGAACGAAGAAGAACCTGCCTGTGCAGTGACACGTGACTTCGTGTCCCCAGTGTACGAGTTGTCACAGCGAAACAGCTCACCAATTACCAATACACGAGTTGTCCGAGCATTTCCATCATAGCTCTCTAGATTTGTATCTAATACCGCTTATGCCGGTGCTAGGGGCCGTATAGTCATATTATCCAAGTTGTCACATGAACAGGTACAATAAAAGCGTACCTGAGATACAACACATATCACGAATCGTTAGATTCTTGGTATGTGCTTTAGAATAGGTTAACCGGAAGACTATACTGTGAAGTCATGTGGCTCTGTCAATATGTCGGCACCTCTTCCCACTTCCCTTATATGTGTTGTAATTCAGCTGATCAGCTACTTGTTCGGACCAGGGCCACAAAACATTGTTGCAGAAACTTATAAACAGGGCTATTCCACCAAGCGCCTCCACTCAAAGTTTCTCAATTTTGGCGATACATATCGCATGCTGATAGCAAAATACGAACGTAGCGTGCAAGATCTATGGCGCTACGTTTTGGAACATCATGATGTCTTGCCGGCATCATTGAAAAACTGTTGACCGCTTCTCTCTTGCAGGAAACAAGCCTGTGTTTATGTATACTATGATTGTCTTTTTGAATTTGGTGCTGATACTGTTATATGGAATATGGAATAGGTCTTTGGATTATGGACGCGGATATTCTCTAATGGGCGACGGCTGAATTATGAATGACGGACTAGACGCTTGTAATGAGAATATTTTGAACTGATGATAAGTGCCATTTTATACCTTTAGTATATACTTTATTTTCCCAGTATTCATAGAAAGCGTCATTATGCTTAGAATAATGTATAATTTGTCCAATAATACAGGAAAATATATATTACCAGTTCAAAATATTCTCCTTGGTTGAAAGATACGCCACAGTGAAATTATACGTATCAGTAGCTAATCAGTTGAAGCCAGGGGTCACTGCACAGACAGGTTCGTCTTTGTTATCTAAATAATGTTCAAAAGGCGGATTGGTTGTAACATTTGTAATTCAATTAGGTCAAAATGCATAGATCACTGGCAGCAAAGTGACTAACTTTGCTTGCTGAATCTGCCAATTTATTAAATGTTTGGCAATAGTTTGTCTATACTGATCAAGATAAATTTTGAAAAGTATGCAATCACAAATTCGAAGGCCAGATTTCAATATTTTAGCTCTTGTATGTGCAGTATATCTGATACCAAATAAGATAAAGCAAGATAATCAAATACATGAATATCATCTCAAAGCTATTCAACACCAAAAGTTTCAACTGCAAGATATTCAACTCAAGACAAATTTTAGAAATTCAAATTCAAATAGGTCTACGTGCAGCTTCCAAAGAATTTATTCAAAAAGGACGGCCTATTCTGCATAACCATAATGAATACGCCGGAAAAGGTAATCAACAGATGATAACTCTGCCAATATCTATCCAATTTTGATTCTGTTTAGTTACTATTAAACCTGGGGATACACCAGTTTTAGAAACGTATAATTTGATGTAAATTTCCGTGTATTTCACACGAAAAGCTCACCGTAAGAGATTCGCGATATACCAAGGCTGGATTTTAATAACTTTCCTTGAAAACGCATCCATACAATAAACAATCTAAATACATATTTTCATTTGGTGTATTATAGGATTATGAAAACATAAATATTATGTCTGTATCTTCAGCCGTTTTCCTGTAATCCTTACCAAGAAAACGTGTAACACGATTTGCAGGGAATGATGCCGAAATTCGCCGGTGAGGTGTTGGAAACGTACTCTTAAAGCAAAATGGGCAAAGTCCAGCAGAATTCCTGCAAATCGTAATCGTACACGACATAAAGATATGCGACTATTGCCCTGTTACAAAGTAGAAGAGCCTAGTAAGGATAATATATTGGCAGAATCCCTTAACTGTCACAAAACAAATGTCCTATATGTGCATCGGTACCATATTAAACCCATCATATACAAGTTGTGGGAAAAGATATCGAGGTTTACTGACAAGCAGTCATATTACCCTAATAAATATTCTAAAACAGCACAAAAAATACTAATGATCCCTTTTATGAGTTTTATCTCAGCCAGGCTTTTTTGCAGCTGTTCAAGTAGACTTGAATGACATGACCACACGACTCCTAGCACCGGTTTGAGCGGCATTAGATACAAATATCCAAGAGCAATGCTGTAATAGACCTATCAAGTCATCTGATGAAAAGTGATGAACTATATGATCACTAGATCTATGATCAGCACAGATCTGCACCCACATTGTATTTTAGACTACCTGATAAATTATAATGGAGAACTAGTTTCAGCAAAGGCATAGGAGCCGGCACGACCCCCATTTTCCGCGAATGAAAAACAAAATTAAATAAAAAATGATAGAAATATTAGAAAGCGAAAGAAAAAGGTAATTTCCGTGATTATGGACCGACAAAGAATAATTCAATCAAGACAATCACAAAATGGTGCGATGAAATTGGTTAGAAGTTTCTTAATAAAGGGTTCTACCACAGACATAGCTACAATGAAGCATCGAAAGACCCAATATAAACGTGACATCCAACATTCAGTAGTCAACTATTGTCCATAAAATATTTTAATTGGCCAGCTGAGGATTGCACAATATCTGGTCACTTCGTGAAGTATACTGGACTTTCAATTCTGCGAATTCAGAAGAGCAGATCGTAGAATAATATGATATATATATAATACGAAGAGGAAAGCGCCGAGGAATTACAACGGAATCTAAACTCGAAAAAGAGCCCATGCGCATAGTGCAACGGAATTTTTTGTCATTTTTCCAACTCACCTATACAAGGTTAATATGAATATATCATAATCCTATCCTGATAAATGTGGTGTACTGGTTTCAATCTTCCAATAAAGGTAAGACCTTTTTTAGTTTGGAATTCATTGTAAAGAGCTTACTCACGTTTTGCATTGGAAAGAAAAAGTTTAACGGGTTGGCTTTATGACCCTAAGTGGGCTTTATGACACTAAGTGGCCATAACACTGTATCAAGGATCACAATCATCTCAACAAGACCCTCAATATTAGAAACTGTTAGGGGCCGTTCCCATTTAACGTTCGTTTTTCCATGGTTTAAACCATTTCGTTTAAACCATGCCACGAACGGTGGGTGTATCGTTGGTTCGTTTTTTCCAAAAAAACATTGAAAAAACGAACGAAGTAAAAACCATTGCGTTCGTTCGATGGTTTTCTATAGAGTTTCTATAAGGCTGTGACTTGCTGGAGAGAAAACGATCGAAAGTAGTTCTGCCTGAGTGACGTCACACTAAGACACGCCCACACACTGCTTGAATGATGGTAGCTCATACGTGTAGGCTGTAAAACCATCGATAACAGGCCTACCAGTATATACCCGGCACCGTATTAAAATGACCACGGTGTGTGTGCGTTCTGATGAGGATTTATAAATATAATCTATCGTGGACTATTCAGTGTTGTAACCCAAACACTAGGACTGCTGATTTAATGACGGAGCCGTACACATGATCATTCTGTTCAGAATATTTCAACCTAACTCAATTCATTCTGTTCCGATAACTGGTTTATATAGTTTGTCTTATTTTCTCAAATACATGTATGCTGTCGGCATCAAACAAATAACATATATAATGTTAATATTATTAACCCATGTGTGGCCAGAATGCTTTCTTATGGGACCACTTTGGTTACAGTTTGCGTGTTTGTCAGTTGATTTGTGTTTCTCTTAGTGTACTATCTGATTGTTTTAATATTGAACTTTTCTTTCTATCTAAAACAGGCAATTGAAGAAAAATGGGTACTGTGGATATTTGTGAAAATAAAAATAGGGTAGCATGAAATGGAGAGGACAGGGATAAGACTGTTACATTGAGAGTGACAAAAGATTAATATTTGTATAGAACTGGAAAGAGTTAAAAAAATCATTATGATTAAACGAATCCGCAAACAGCGACATTTCGGAACACGACATTCGGTACAAAGTGAAGAGTACGACATTTCGGCACACGACATTCCGGCACATTTTTTAACGAGCCAAATCATATTTTAAAAAATTACGATTTTCTTATCTTTTTTTAACATATGTTAACATATCAACAGACTTTTTTAAGTGTTGCCAAGCTGTAATTTTTTGGCTGCGAATATTTGCGACATTTCTGCAACTTTTTTCACATAAGCTGTTGGTTTGAGAAATGTTGTGAATTTCTCATAGAGCAAAAAGCATTATATAAATATTCTATCACTAGTAAAAACCTCAACATTCAATCGCCATCAACCTTAATATGTGAAAAAAGTTGCCGAAATGTCACGGATAATCGTGAGCAACTATGATAACCTACAACTTGGTAACCCTTAAAACGGTATGTTCATATATGTTGAACATATTTTAAAAAAATAATGTGAAAATCTTCACTTTTAGCGCAATTTGGTCTGACAAAAAGGGGTGCCGAAATGTTGTACCCTTCACTTTGTGGGAAAATGTCGCTTGCCGAAATGTCACTTGCCGAACTGTCGCGTGCCGATTTTCCTGACACCGATTAAACACGGATACTATAACAGTCTTACTATCTGACCACTGAAATTAAATATTACATAATCCCGATATTGAGTATCGGCCAGACATATAGTTTCAAGATCAAAACAAACACCCGGCCCCTACCAACGGCACCGCACAACTCAGCCTAGACAAGATTCACTAAAATTTCTTGTATTGTTGAATGATTGATATTATTTGTATTTAAATTCATTTAAAAAAATACGCTTCTTTAAGTATTATAGATTGATCCTATTTTGCAGCGATTTGTGAAGAATTGAATGCCTATTTTCGATGTCAACACAATTTAGTGTTATTCTTAAAATAAACATTTTCATTTCAAAGTTATTAATCATTTGAAATGCCATCATGCCATGTATTTTGCGATACATACTGAAATATTAGAGTTCAAATAAGCGTGGCTTGATTTTTACAGCAAAATTTGTCTATCTGGCCTATGCTTGTAACGGCTCACATGGCTCAGTGAAACGGAATATCGCCGAGCTCGCGCGCTGGTTGGTTAAACTGAGATATGACATATGCCCTCACTAAAGAGAAAACCATGCATGGGAGGTGATGAAGTGTACGAGATTCTGCATGTCTAGAATATAATTACATATGTTGTTCTGAAAGTATATCAGAATGGGAGAAAATCTTTATTGATAGATATTTATCTGACAGCAGCTTGACTTGATGCTTCGTTAGAGATTTCCCCATTATTCAGACAAATGATGACATTGAAGACCACAGGATGGACTGGTAATTCGATTGAAATTGTAGTTTAAGGGCCGCTTCCCATACGGATTTCGCGGCCCATCAACTTAATGTTTTATTTACATTTCACGGTACATTTCTTAGTTCATTTAAGATCTTTAAAATCTTAAAATAAATAATTAAATAATAAATAACAATGAGAGAGCAGAGGGAGATATAAATAGAAGTAAGGAAGAATCTGCTAATTCACTCGAAACCGCAGAATTTTAAAATGAACGCTCAATTTAAGTTTTTGAGCACTCCATGTCAGCGTCCTCATGGACAAAGCAGTACCGTTGATAGTAAAACGTGTGTGACCGTAGGCCCAAAACTTCATTGCGCCCTGAATTACTTTAATTATTTGGTTAATTTGCTGGACACAGGAAATCAGCAACAACATATTATTAAGGCACGCCTGCTAACAATGTTGTTTGAGTTTTTTCCTTCAAAGAAATTAACCCCTCCGACCCCTCCACTTCGCTGTTTTCTTAAGTCAACGATTGTTCACAGACCGACTATGGTGTGACGTGTGAATCAACACCTCCAATTTCAATTGTCAAGCAGTCTTATAATCTCTTTCTTTGAACTTGTTTTGATATCTTTGGCAGAGAATTCGTCGAGTTAATTTGGGAACAATCGGGCTTAACTGAGAAGAAAATAAATACAATAATATAGATTCATGGAAATAAAACAAAAGTTAAAACTTTTCAATTCCAGTTAGTAGCCTTGCGTCCGGTTTACAATTATTAGAGGTCAATAGCCGCGTGAAATAAACATCACTAAGACTGAGTTGAATTTGCAATCAACGCCTCTAAGTAGTACCCGACATGAAACTGATTGCTTCACACAGTGAAACTAATAATGCGCTCCGCTAATGGCCGACATATACAAACAACTCTTTAACCGGAAGATAAAGAATTCATATTATTTTCTGCGATTCAGTATCAACAGGTCATTTATGAAGGGAGGTTCACCTGTCGGTGTCATTAACACAAATGACATGTCGATTTATTTCCAAAATCGACCGTAGTTCATGTCTTATTTCGCGTTATGTTCTATGTATTCTGCAAAAGAGGCAAAGAATACCCATAATATGTCATTTATACCGCGTCGGATATACAATCAATTATCCAGGTAAGAGAATATAATTCAAATATATATTCATTAGAGATAAACGAAACGTTTTATTTCAATTGGTTTAGAAAAACCTCAGGACATGGACATACCGATTAAACGTTCAATAATATGGAAGAAAGACGTTTCGGAAGAAAAAAATCTTTGTCGGGATTCCATTTTGGGCCGCGATATGCGTATACGACAAGCGGCCCCAAAATTTGGTGCCCGCACAACACTCCGATGTCTGAGAAGCTACGAAACGGCCAAAGATACGGACATTTAGAAACCGGGACCCTCTTCCAGATTACCAATAAATTTCATGTTCATTTTGAAAACCGGGACGTTTCGATCGAAATAGAACGGGGAGGAAACCGGGAGGCGTCACCACGGGCTGGTGTACCGTTTGTTCCTAAACGTACATGTAGCTATCAATATAATAGACTCTCTATATAATCCAAATTCAGATAACACTAAATAATGCGATCCGGGATTGGCAAGGAGATAGAATTCAGCCATTTAGGACGAACCGAATAATCAGTGTCTGACGCGATGGTATCGGCTCAAACCGGGGCAAAAACCTGTGCATTACTTTCTTTTGTCTTCTAATTATGCAGCTGAACTTCAACATCTAGTTACACGTAAAAGTAATTTACTGCCTGTCCAAACGTCAGAGAATTCGGCGTTGAATTAACGGATTCTTTTCTCAGTGCCCACGGAGATTGCGTTATCAGGTTGGATAATGCGAACGTCACGTGATTGTATTATTGCGCCTTCGTTTTCCAGCGAACGATCGAACGATGGCAAACAAAGAAGGAAAAAAACCGCAATGGTTTTCTGTAAAACGAACGACTTCGTTCACTGGCGAACGAACCAATGCGTTTAATGGTTTTTTCAATGGTTTTCCACGAAAATCAAAACGATGGGTGTAGAACGATTTGGGGTTTTTTCCGAGATTTAAACGAACGAAGCAAAAACGTTAATTGGGAACGCTACCTTAAGGACCATGTGTTATATGAAAAACTTTACTGGCTGATATCTTTGAAGAATGATGAAACGTTTTCACAAATGTGATTTTATTTTCAGCGAGATGAAGTAAAGATTAGAGAAATAATTTTTCCTTGAACCTTTCAATACGTTTGCACTGTACGTATTGAGCAAAAATAGTAATAGTTCTAATAAGTATTCGCTTAAGACAGGCGGTGATGGCGATTTGGTTTCGCGGACTATGTACGACGACGTTTCAAGGCGACTTAGTCATAGACCAGGTCATCATATGCGTCGTAGAGCCAGAGGTCTCAAGCGTGTAATGAAAGACACCACAAAGCTTTCCCAGAGAACGATAAACTCCTTAATTCAACAGAAAAATCTATTCTCGACTGAGAGAAATTATTTGCTTCACAGGGCAGACACTCAAGTTCTCCTCTCGGCAAACCGGCTCTCTGAAAGGGTATTTCTTCATGATGGTTTGGCATAAAAAGGACAGAACCGGAATTTACCGACCTTTATTTATTCATGACGCCAGATAATCTTAAATGAGTCTCGAAACGGATAATGATTGCTTTGAAATTTTCAACAAGTGACGCGGTTCTGCTGTCCATGGCTAACCTGGGGAATTGATCCAAAACCACAGTTCATGAAAACTTTTTCGCAGTAATGGACATACACTTGGTGAACGGCTCAAGTTTTCAATTTCGGAATCTCACAGGAAACATATTGGAAACAGTAGCGACACGGTTTCCAAGCCAGTTTCCATTAGGTTTCCGGGAATGGAAATATTGCTCTCACGCAGTGATAATAGCATAAAGCGACCCTTTAGTATGTTATACATCCAAGCCAGGGCAAGGTTTCAAGTTGCAACTTATATCCACTTACTTTTGACGTTACTTATGCTCAAAGTCATTCAGACGTTTAGTTTTCCGGACACACCGGTTCTCGTCAGATCACCGAAGCTAAGCAACGTTAAGCTCGGTCAATACTTGGAGAGGTGACCGGGTTCTGTACTGGCTGGGCTGATCAGTGTCCAGGGTAATAGGAACTGTGAGCACTCTCGTGTTCTGGCACATGTAGACACCGTCGTGATATGACTGAAACAAGGTTGAAAACGACGTTAAAACCCTATTACTCGCTCCCTTTTCCGGAATATCCTGTTTACGTTACATGTGACCGGACTTTGAAAGTACGACAGTGAATCTGATTAAGAGAGGGGTGTTGGCATAATGTCTATTTCGGTTTTAGACACATCAAACTACAAGGGTCGGATACGACATTCATGTAGACAACGGTTTTACCCTAGCGTACATAACCGAAATACTTGCTCCATAAGATATTATTAGCCAGAAAGTCCAAGTCACCACAACTTAGCTATATCAAGCACAGACTATATGTCACCAGAGAGGAAAAGGTTGGAATATTTGCTTCTGACGTGTCACTCAGTAAGGGATGCAGAGATCGTATCACCAAACAAGTTAATCCCTGAATTTGAGAGCCGAGCATTATCCAATTATCACAATTTATTGCCAGTTACTTGTCGACTGGCGGTGATTCTCTTCCTCCTCCATTCAAACTGGCTGTTACCATGCATATGAGCACCATGGCAAATGGTAACCAAGTGCGTTATATCTGGAGCTTAAATGGTTGAAGTGATTTTTTAATAAATATGAATAACATAGACCATTGTTACTGAATATCCAGTAATTAAGATTTAAAAAAATGTCAAAATAAATCCCTCAAAATAGTTCACTTAGTAAATATCACTCATGCTTTCCCACAGTTTTGTAGCTTTAGTTAAGGAGGTTTTTCTCTCTGGGTTTCAATGCCGGTGATATATGATACATCATAACTTCAGAATCATCACAATTACATGCATTGTATAGTATATGAGATAGCGCTTCAGTTTATGCAATTGATAAGTGAAAGTCATAGTAGGAATTGTTCACTTAGGACGGTTTTTTGTGGCATTCAATATGTGTTTTTTGTACGCTGCATGAGCGAATAAATGTTTTGTTCTTCCAAATTTGGTGTTGGTTTTTCAGATTGTTATAGCATAAATAATTGGAATGTGGAAGTGGCCGGAATTTTGAACAACCTCCGGCCTGAGAGGGCGCCTCGTCCTCTACATCGCGTCGTTTCTGTTTGACCGTCAAGTCAGAAATCGTGTTAACAACCACATATGAGCCTAGTTTTCCACTCACCTAGAGGTTCCACGGTGCAGTGCTATACATTACTGAGATAACTAGAGCCACAGGTCCTCATATCAGCTATGCCAGGGATCTGACAATGTGGATCACTCTGATGGATCTCTCAGCTGCCTACACGACCAGGAAGAAAAAGCTTGAGAAACTGATGAGATGGTGCAAAATATGTCGAATGCTGACGAGTCATTTGTAAAAGCAAAGACAGGCACCCTGTCACAGTGAGGCTTGACGGCATACCTCGTTTCCAGGCCCGGATAAAACGATGCCTTGGAGTGGTGCCAGACCAATTTCTAACTAGAAGGAGCGCATATATAAAGCTGAACAAGGTTGGCCGCCAAGGACGTCACGGTGGAGTTGGTGTGCACTTGCCAGGCAATTTCCTGTGGTAGAGGCAATTCCCCGTGGCGAGCGAGTGATCGTCACGGATAGATCGGCCCTTGGGAATCCTTAGCCATTTAGCGCTGCAGCCACCGTATACATAAAAGGCACAACCTCACAACCATTTACCTGTCTTGAAACTGAGCACAAGCTTTCGCGGCAAACTCTTGTGTCCTAGTGTTAGAATCGGAGTTCTCAAGCCGGCATGTATTTAATCAGCAAGCAAAAACAATACACATTTACAAACTGCATATCTCTCATATCAAGCTTCAAAACAAGAGACATCCACAGCATATTAAAGTTAAGCATATTAGAATTCATAGAATACAACACATCGGTGGAGATTGTATGGGTAACCGTCCAATCTCAGAGAGAAAGACTTGGCTGACAAGAATGCCAAGGCCGCTGCTGAGCTGCCAGACATCTACCTTCCCAATCTTCACAGCTAGCACTCTCCAGAGTCAAGGGCATTCTGAGACGATACACAAGGGCAAGGTGGCAACAAGCATTGAACACAATAGAGAGTCGCCTGTACACCCGCCAGATGATACCCACTGTCCCAATGCACGCTCCCGAATCACTACAGGCAAAGAAACAATACCCAGTCTGGCCACAATAGTTTAGCTGGTCATATGTTTCAGATTAAACTAACAGGGTCACCAATACACTTGTAATATGACCAGGTTCAGATCATCGAACACATAATTTTGGACTCTCCGGATCTCAATGAACAGCGAGAGAAAATTCAATGATCATCAAACTCGTGCATCACACTCGTGCAGTTCCGTAGATCTCGATACTATTCTCCAGCCCCAACACAGCAATGAGGACCCAAATTTCAAAATCCGGGCCGCCCACACCAAATAATAATAATAATAATCTTTCATTTAATCTCGGTAGTCAGTTTGGCTATACGCCAATCTTCCACTGGGCCGAGCACATTCATACACAGAAACATATCCCACAATCATACATCTGGTTTTGCGGTGTGGGAGGAAAGCCGGAGTACCCGGAGGGAAACCCACGAGCACGGTCTGGGACAAGAAACTCAATCTCACAGACGACCGAGTCGACGCCATGCGGAATCGAACCCGGGTCGCATTGGTGAGAGTCCGAAATGTTAACCACTGGACTAACCGTGCCCCCTGCGGAGGAGAATTCTAATCGACTTTTCCAAACCTGGTCTGACACCGGAAAACATGCCATGTGATAGACCTTGAGCAAACCAGTGCAACATTTATTCTAGTGAGAACAGCGTGGTACGAAGATAGCTAAATCACGAATGATTTCACTTTCTGTTAAGCTCTTTTCTGAAGGAGAACACAATTTTGGTCGTACAAATCTTCTGGAATCAGCTCTAAATCTTGCATCGTACTACATTTTGGACGTTCAGTTAAGTTTAGGTAGAGCTTAGGTAATCACTTAATGGTATATAAATTTGGCAACTCTATCTACTTAGAACAAACACATTATTCAGTGGACTATATCGGTTCACAAATTGATTGAACGTAGAAGTTGTCGAGAGGAACTGACATACTCCACTCTCTATCCCTGGCATTCAGAAAGGTGTGCTGTGTATAGAGACACATTCCATCACGGAATGATTTGTAAAGTTGTCTGTGATATCTGAAGACGCTCGAGACGGCTCTCAAAGTTAATATATCTATCAATGGGTATCCATCCAAATGAGCAATACGGGATAACTAGGTTTCGCACGGGCAGAAAACTATTGTCTCTGGAAATCAATGGACATCAGGAGATACAGCGGAGATACGGACGATTTTGCAACGCAACATCCCAAGAATCACGTAATAAAATGTCCAACAACACACGCCCAACACACAACAACACCACTCATATAAAAAACACTGCACTTAAAACCACTCTGGTATCCCTTCATTTGACTTTTGCATTCCCCACATGCTCTCTTTACATATACCATGGGTTCAAGCAAGAGACGGTCGCATTGCATCCGGTGAGCTTCATCGCTTCACAATTAATAAGGGATACAACTCTCTATCAATCTCTATCGAATTGAGAACTCAAGTGTTTTAGAATACAACATTGTTAGGCTCTATTAATTACTCGCAAGATAAATCGCGCCATTAAAAATTCATCGTCTGTGTTAATCTAATTTTCACTTCATTGCTTTGAGTGTTGACGGGAACGTAATTTGTGCGTATCGAAACATAATTTGGCAGCTGAAATGATTGTTCGATCGATCGATGAGATCAACTGACAGCTGACAGGTTTTTATCGGATTGTTGAATTGCTTCATTCCATGATATCCATTATCAGACGGAAACAGCCATATTTGTTTTCTGGAACGAGAGATGGCGGTCACATATTTACTTTACCAGATTTTTATTTGACAGGTCTAGAGATGTTTAGTTTCCATATTGACAAAGTCATTCGCTCATGGCATATCGACGGCTTGTCACAAGCGCGTGTATCTGCTGTAAACTGTGGGATATATGTCTCCAGGGAATAGAACTGCCAAGACAAGAGTACCCCGCCCATAAAGGTTATGTATGGTGACCGAACGTGTGGAAATCATACGCAGCTAACATTACCGAGTTTTTAGGCCAGATATGATGTTATCGTTGAATCTTCTGGGCAGTCTCATGATAGGATCATGTCTTGTCTTTTGGGTTACAATCGAAATGATTTATGGAGAAATGACTTAATATTGTTGGAACACAGCATAGAACATGATTTTTATAAATTTGGAAGCATTCGTTCGTATCAACTTTTAAAAAAAATTGTCTCCAAAACAGTTCCAGAATCATCTCTTTAAAATGTATTTGGAACGTATTCTCTTGTTTGAACGAGAAAATTGTATCAAATTGTCATCTAGGTTGAAAAGAAACTACAAAGAAAGTCATTTTATTAAACAATTATTATCTTGGAAGTCAGCATGAAAGAGATCTGCACAATGCTTTCGTATCCGAAAGCCATGACTTAACATTAGTCATCATTTGAATGGAAGGGTCCAATTTCTGTCCACAATTACACGCCAACAAGTTTGATCAACCCTACATAAATGCATGAACATGCGATAGCAAATCTTGTAGTAGGGGCGGAAAACAATTTCATACTAGTATTGGTTCTTTGACGCCAATAGAGCACGAATTAAAGATAGCTGGTTGGTGTGGGTTGAAAGGTGCTTCAGGTTACTGAAGATCACGACGTCTTGGTGCAAGAATACATTATAACCATGCACATAATTCGTTCACTCGCATATTCAAACAAAGGGTCTTGACCAATTTCGCGAACTCAATTGCATTGTTTTTTGAACGATGCCGTGCTTAGAAGGTCATATCACAGACCAGGCCTTCACTTGTGTCATAGCAGTCAGGAGTCAGGGGCGCGTATTGGCGGACGCCACATAGCTTTCCCAGAAATGATAAACTCATCCATTCTAAAGAATAATCAATCCTCGGAATTATTTGCTTTAGAGAATAGTGGCTGAAGATACCCCCTCCTCAAACTCGCTTTCCGAATCGTTCTTTTTTATTTGAGGGAGGAAAATAGACAATTCACCAATTTACCGACCTTTGAATTTCATCGACTATATGGCGCCCGATATTCAGCAACCCTCTTGAAATAATCTCGAAACCGGTAGTGCTTGCTTTGCTATTTACAACCAGTGGCAGGGTTCTGCGTTCAAGGGCTGACCGATGATTGATCAGAAACCACAGTTCACGGCCACTCTGTGTTGCCAAATGATATTTTAGCATAAAACGACCCTTATATCACAGGCGGCTTGGTGTCGAGAGTATATGCTGGCATATTGTATATATGAAGAGAGTGAAAGCAGGAAACGGCGTTGAGAGCGGGTGGTCAGATCTCAATGATTACCTAATAATTTTATACCAAACCAAATCTATCGGAAATACCGATTATATGAAAGGGCTTTGTTTCCGCATGTTGTTTTGTGTATTTTTTTATGTAGTGTCTCGGGTAAATCGGTCAATCGGTATTGCTCGATTTACCTGAGATACTACCTCAAAAAGACAGACAGATGCAAGTGACGCCAAAGATATTTTGCGCAAACAGTTTCAGTAACAATATTTTCGTTATTTTGGGATAACACTATCTTAGAATAGCACAAATTCTAGTGCTGAAAATTTGGTCGAGTCCCGTGCGGGATTCGAACCAGCGACCCCAGAGTCAGGCACTTACTCGCCAGCACTGTATGTCGGCGATCTAAACCACTCGACCAACGGGCCTCCCACAAAAATAGGAGGTAGCAGACCGGTAGTCTTGAAAGCGAACATACAGTACTTCTCTGATGATCGTAATGACACAGCTCCCAAAGCTGAATAGATATATTTTTTATCATTTAGAAAGTGATCGGATAACAGTATTTTCGTTATTTTGGGATAACACTATCTTAGAATAGCACAAATTCTAGTGCTGAAAATTTGGTCGAGTCCCGTGCGGGATTCGAACCAGCGACCCCAGAGTCGGGCACCTAATCGCCAGCACTGTATGTCGGCGATCTAAACCACTCGGCCAACGGGCCTCCCACAAAAATAGGAGGTAGCAGACCGGTAGTCTTGAAACGGGACTCGACCAAATTTTCAGCACTAGAATTTGTGCTATTCTAAGATAGTGTTATCCCAAGCTAACAATATGTCTGACTAGCTTTAGGAAAGCTGCCATGTTAATCCAGCTCAGAGTACCTTTAAAACAGGTCCTGGCTTTGTCTTTGTAGATCTTTCAGGCACAGTAAATGCCAGCCTGAGGGGTCACGGACTCGGCAGAAATTTGTGTATTCTAAGATAGTGTTATCCCAAAAAACGAAATACTGTTATACGATCACTTTCTAAATGATAAAAAATATATCTATTCAGCTTTGGGGGCTGTGTCATTACGATCATCAGAGGGGTACTGTATATTCGCTTTCAAGACTACCGGTCTGCTACCTCCTATTTTTGTCGGAGGCCCGTTGGCGGAGTGGTTTAGATCGCCGACATACAGTGCTGGCGATTAGGTGCCCGACTCTGGGGTCGCTGGTTCGAATCTCGCACGGGACTCGACCAAATTTTCAGCACTAGAATTTGTGCTATTCTAAGATAGTGTTATCCCAAAATAACGAAAATACTGTTATACGATCACTTTCTAAATGATAAAAAATATATCTATTCAGCTTTGGGAGCTGTGTCATTACGATCATCAGAGGGGTACTGTATGTTCGCTTTCAAGACTACCGGTCTGCTACCTCCTATTTTTGTGGGAGGCCCGTTGGCCGAGTGGTTTAGATCGCCGACATACAGTGCTGGCGATTAGGTGCCCGACTCTGGGGTCGCTGGTTCGAATCCCGCACGGGACACGACCAAATTTTCAGCACTAGAATTTGTGCTATTCTAAGATAGTGTTATCCCAAAATAACGAAAATACTGTTATACGATCACTTTCTAAATGATAAAAAATATATCTATTCAGCTTTGGGAGCTGTGTCATTACGATCATCAGAGGGGTACTGTATGTTCGCTTTCAAGACTACCGGTCTGCTACCTCCTATTTTTGTGGGAGGCCCGTTGGCCGAGTGGTTTAGATCGCCGACATACAGTGCTGGCGATTAGGTGCCCGACTCTGGGGTCGCTGGTTCGAATCCCGCACGGGACTCGACCAAATTTTCAGCACTAGAATTTGTGCTATTCTAAGATAGTGTTATCCCAAAATAACGAAAATACTGTTATACGATCACTTTCTAAATGATAAAAAATATAGTTTCAGTAACATCAAGGTAAATCTATTAAATTGCTGGTAGATTAATGTAGTATGCCCTGATTTCTGACCACCCGCTCTCGAACACCGTTTTCTGCCTTTGTTCTCTTCATATACACAGTATGGCGGCATATGCTCTTGACTTTGTTCATATGCAATTCACCAAGTCAGTGCCAAAGGTGCTCGCGCTATCATGTATTAGTACATATACCTCCAAAATCATTGATATATTTCTTCACTGAATTTCGTTTGAGTTGTATGAGCTGTGGCTGTCAAGGCACGGTTGTAAGTTTAGTTGAGGAAGCAGTGATCGCATAACCGTCCCCTGATCTGTCTCGCGATGTTTTCTCATGTAGAAATTTGTAGGCACGCTAACATATTTCATTATCGACCCTTGGTCAGATACACCAATGTAAACTGTCTACGAACGACCCTAATGACGATGACCCAAGGAAGGATGCAAATCCTAGCCATATCACAACGGTATCGACATCTGATTAATTGGATTCTTCAATATATGATTTTCGGTGATTGTTTTACGCTTTTACGCATGCTCACCCAAACCTGAGATTGCTATTCGAATGACATGATTTTGTCACTTTGACTACACAGATAATTTACCATGTTACCTTACTTATAATAGCCTTATGAATTAGGAATGTCGAATATAAACGCAGAAAATTTTCATAGTTAACAGCTACCTACTGAATGTTGGATCGGATGCTTGTATTGGTTCGGTAATCGACACACGTCAACCAACGTTTAGTATGTCAGAATTAAAGGCAAACTACTACTTGTGGTGTGAGCCGACACACCAATCAGTCCACATAGAAAGTTTGTTTTCTTGTGAGCGAAATTCTGACATGGCCATCTATCCGTGGTCCGTGTGAGCACAGTGAAAACTGTTGACCGCTTCTCTCTTGCAGGAAACTAGTCTATATTTATGTATACTATGAGGGTCTTTTTGAATTTGGTGCTAATTCTGTTATAAGGAATATAGAATAGGTCTTTGGATTATGGACGCGGATATTCGGACGGATGAATTATGAATGACGGACCAGACGCTTGTAATATCAGCCAAACACGAAACATAAGTAGCCGGAACAGCGATGGACTATCTAAGGCGCACCACCGTCTATCCCTTGAAACAGAGATCGCTCCTCAAACAAACACACCCAGATATCAGGCTATCAATCTCGCCAATCTCTGGGTGATCCCATATATTTGATGGAAACCGGGTACAACTTTCTTGGGTTTTTCTTGAGTCTTGGGCGCGAGGGCACGGACGTTTATGAGATTCCCCTTCCTGGGCTTTCAAACAGAAACGAAGAATACAAATAGTTGAACAGTTTCTGCTTCAATCCCTTTGCAAGTCATTGACAGATCAGTGGCAACTACCATTCTGACCATGCAGTTGACATGTTGTTTCCCGCCAACAGCTGTCCAATGAGAAATCACGAATATTCAATAATATAAGAACTATTTGACACCTGTGACAATATAAAATATAGCGCGGAAACCCAACTAGGTGTATAACTATATATAACTGTGGAACGGTGTAATAGGTTCCGGTTTCGATTGGTTATTTGCGACCAATTAAATTTTGTAAGAATCATCGATGTCACAATCTCCATAAATGCCACTTGGTGAATTGTTATCAGTTGAACAGTTGTGTTAAATTCAGTCCTTTCCATGTGACAATGAAGACTAAAATGCCCACCAGAAAATCCATCTAATCCAACTCTATTCTATTCAAGACGTCACAACTGTTAATACCATTGGCTAACTCGTGACTCGTAAAAGTGATGTGATTGGTGGAACTAAATATCCTCCGTTTGAGTACGACAGCTGCATGGTAGTATTCCTCTGATATCACATGTGTTGACCGAGAACACTCTGATGAATGGAGTATTCATCTCTCCCCATAGAGCTTGCTTCGTAATCAGCAAGGATATTGACCCACTCAACAGAGGGTCAACTTTATTATGCTGAACATCATTAGGTATTATAATCTGGGATACAATTTGTTTCTTCGCGCCAGACAGGTGGTGTTGAAAAATGTCGGGGATTTGCTTTCACGGATTGAGACGACGCAGATAATGAGAAGGTGAATTGCCAGACCGAGTCATGGGGTTAGTCGACCCTGTCTGGAGTGTAGGATGTATAAATGAAGGACACCGCAAAGCTCTCCCAGATAATGATCAATCCATTAGTTCTCTAGAAAAATCAATTCTCGATTGAAATGAATTATTTACTTCACAGAACAGAGACTGAAGTTCTCCTCTCTACAAACTCGCTTTCAGAAAGACTCTTCATTCTTTGACGGTTTGCCGGAAAGAGCAAAAAAACCCACTAATTCACGAACCATTCTCTATCCCTGGCGCCCGATATTGGTGGACTCTCTTCAATGAGTCGCAAAAAGCGGCAGCGATTACTTGCCCTTTTCAACAAGTGACATGGCTCTCCTATCGTTGTCTGGCTTGTGGCATTGATCAGTATCCACAGTCTACGATCACGCAGTAATTGAGATAATAGCATGAAAGGACCCATACAACAGATATATGACACAAAGAGACTGTACAAAGGTTAGCTGAGATACATACCCACTCGTCTCCCTCGTAGCTATGCCAAATATTATATTTTCCATGCCGGTAATAACATATGATTATCACCAACTTACTTTCAGCGTTGCGCCCTTTCTGTCATAATCATGATTCGGAGAATGGTGTAAGGAATACAAATCAACCTAAATGGACACCGAATCGTCATCTTGTGGCGAAAACTTCGAATTTAATTCACCGCCTACGTACGTCCAGCACAGTTACATGGTAGCTAACCAAAACTTAGTGATGATGCGTCCTCCAATATATAACTGGACTACGCGTGCGCTTCATTGTGATTGAAGTTTTCTGACTGCAGGCATGGTAGAAAATGAAGCGCTTGGTCAGCGTCGGGCATTTGTACTGAATACGGACTTGCATTCAATAAATACGCACGCGTTATGGCCTTTTTTAATATCTGGCGGTCACAGAGCTCATCATTTTCCAAAAAATGACTTGATAGAGCCATTACATCATCGCTCTGAAATATTCGTATCTTATACCGTTTGGCCTGGTGATCAGGTCATTCAATATGTTCATATGAGCAGCTACAATAAATGCGCGGCTGGGATACAAATCACGTATACTTTCGGTTATCGGGATGTTTTTTGAATATGCAGTCAGTAAATTTGCTCTGCGTCTTGTCATAAGACTTTTTGTCAGTACGCCAGCATCGTCTCCCACCACCCTTTAATGTTGCATTTGATCAGTGCTCGTTTTCAATAGTCATCTTGTAACAGCGCTGGAGGTAAGCGGCCAAGTAAATTCGACGTTTTCGTCGAAATATTTAGGTTGATTTATATTGTTTGTCTCAACAAAAATCGAGGCAGAAAGGAAGCAAAGCAGAAAGTAAAGTGTGAGATAATCATGTTTTTATTACCGACATGGGAAAGAATAGGCTAGTGGTATAGCTAAAAGGGAGGCTAAGCTATGTAATTTAGATGGCAGACGGTTCAAACTACTATCCGAACATACCTTCACTCCGTTTCAATGTTATAGCATGCACCGAAAGTGGTGTTGAATTCCCGATAAACACCAGCGAACACCTGCAGAGCTGTGTTCTATCAAACAACGTTGTAGGCGAGCGCGGTTAACTGTAGCAAGCGCGAGCGTATAATTCATACTTTCACACAGCTGACCAGGTGTGGAAAGTGACGCCTCCTTCGGCAAATATATTGATCATTGTTGCTTGAACGACGTATTTTATCAAATATTATAGTATCTCGTATATTCGTTTTTGCAGTAGAGACGTCAGAAGGTGATTTCAAATTTCCGAGATAACAGCAGTTGGCACACGTTCACCAGTTGAGACCGTCGGCCTGCGGCCTGGTATTTGTCTGGGACATTTGAAACCACCTTCGTGGTGCTTATTTTTTAACTAATATCTGGATAAGTTGATGTTATTCAATTCTGTAAATGACAAGCGTTTAGTCCGTCATTCAATATTTGGCCGTCGTCCAGAAAAGAACTTCCGTGTCCATAATCCAAAATTCATATAATAGATTTAGTACAAAATTAAAAGAATAAATCTTAGCATACCTAAAACTAGGCTAATTTCCTGCAAGAGAGAAGCGGTCAGCAAGTGCAGTCGTTTGGACGTTACTTATTCGAGCTTTGTTTGTTGGCGCTTGCTGTAAATCGAGTGAAGAATCGAGATGTGTTCACGAAGCTTGGTCGTATCGCTTGAATACGTCGTTTGTTTCTTAATAAAATTTGGCCATTCTGATTAGAACGTACACATTCTTTACTGGAGACACCGTTTTGCACTCTGTGATGAATTCAACTGGGAACAGATAAAAGGTATCCACGTAAGCCACTATTTCACCCTGCGCCTCTCGCATACATCAATGCAAACTGTATATAGACGATCCCTATATCAGTGGACCAATGAAGGACAAACATCAGAACCAGATCGCAATGGTGTCAAGATCTTATCTGTGGGCGGAGTTCTTGATTCTCGAAACACAAGCAAATTACCTCTAAGATGACAAATCATGGGTGTGGTTTCTACATTAAATCTATAATCATCTTCAGGGTTATAATTGATATCTTATGAATAAATTTATCTACACTGTAAGTTTTTGAACCAGTGAAAATCTGTGCTCGGTAGCTCAGTCGGTAGAGCAGTAAGTCGTGTTACCCTTAGATCGTGAGTTCGATCCTCACCCGAGCCAGTGAATTTTCACTGATTCAATAACTTACAGTGTAGGTAAATTTATTCATAAGATATAAATTATAACCCTGAGGATGATTATAGATTTAATCGAAACACAGAAAATCTTCATATAGTTGGAATGTAACATGGTGGCAGTCGTCGCCTGAGTTTAAAATGTATATGCGATCGAATAAACGAGCTGTTCCCGATCTGGGCTCGGTAGCTCAGTCGGTAGAGCAGTAGGGCGTGTTACCCTTAGATCGATCGTGAGTTCGATCCTCGCCCGAGTCAATGAATTTTCACTGGTTCAAAAACTTACAGTTTCCACATTAATCCTTAGACAATGCTGTCGTGTCCCGGTGTCGGCGACAGATGCGCATCACATGTGCCACCGCTTGAGATTCGGTTCGTTCTCTTTATCTTATATTATTAATAATAATAATAGTGAGTCTAGACACAGATACCAATCGTATTGGCTTATCTATTCCAATGAGCGATACATACTACACAGACAGCAAACTAGTTTCCACTCGTTAGATTCTTTTGCGTTTAAAAACCGAAATACTAGTATGGAAATAAGATCCCCAAAACATTGCAGCCTGAAAGCTGCTTGTATCCCAACCACGTCCGCCATACTCAAACAAGCTTAATTATTAAACATGCATATGTGGCTTGCCTTTATAATACGTAAAGTAATATTCAGCAATTTTGGAAAACATCAATCCCTGCCCTATCTCCGCCTTTTCTCTACTATAACCATCTGTGCATTAATTTGCGAATTAATAATTGATACCAAGTCTCTATATCAGTACATGACTAGATCAATCTGAAAATCTTATCTATTAAACAAACGACATCGATGATCATTTAGGCCCGATTAAGCACTCGTTGTAGCAATCACACTGTTAAGAACTCATGATCATAATGTGTCTCGACCTAACTTCCTCTCTGTCGCCTTCGATGTTGACCAGAGTATTGACTTCGCATACCGATGCATAGTGTAGCAGCTGAAGTAATTGTCCAATCACTCGAAGGAAGAAACTACTGGAAATTGATTGGCGAATTCATTCGTTCCACAATATCCATTCTCATACGGAAACAGACATATTTGCTTTCTGGAAAGAGAGTTGGCAGTCGAGTATTTTGTTTGCCAGATTTCTCTTTGACCGCGACTAGAGATATTTAGTTTCCATGTTGACAAAAGAAATTCCATGGTGCACACCGAAGATATTCACGAGTCAATTGTTCCACACGTCTGGGCCGCTCTCGTTACTGAGCGGAGGAATGCTGACATCGTTCACCGTTGTAATCAATTGTAAATAATGATATTATAACATCATATAGTGAGTATGATGTCAGTTTTTCTGGGTCAGCCCTAGGTTATCCTCGGTCAGCCAAATAGGTGAAATAGGGGGTACTAGACTTTTTCAACCCAAAATAACTTTGTTTATACTAATAAGAAATAGTAGTTTTAAGAATATGTTCTGCGTAATTTGAATTCGGTTTATAAATTCCAGCATTTACCTTGCACTCTGCTTAGGAATTACAACGTGAAGGAACCAGCGTTGCAAATAAAAATATGAAAATAAATTATCAGGCTGCGTTGTCACCTGCGTGGTTACTCGATGTGCATAATTCCAACATTTACGTTGCTCTTTGCTTAGGAAATACATCGTAAAAACCAGCATTGCATATAAAAATATGAAAATAATCAGCCTGCGTGGTTACTTTCGAAAATTCAAATGCTATGTGTGGAATTTCTAAATATACTAGTACATACTTTATGAAGCAGATTGTAACTAATCGGGGTTTACAATTGTCGCGTATATATATTTAATACCAGCCAGCAATGATGTCCCATCAAGCCACTTAGAAAACGATATAATACAGCATTTCCAGTCAAAACACCATTGTTTCTGATACTGCATATTTGAGATTATTGTAATTATGTAAATACATCTGACAATGGCAGTTTTTCGAAACAACTGCAATCTCCCGAATGGTCATACAGCTAAAGAGCGGGTCAACGTGACCGGTCACACAAAAAGACAAAGCCGTCTCTCCAGCGTAATGCATCCCGACATGGCCATCAGCTTCATTGACTGAGAGCACGGTGATAGAACAGGAAACATTAGTAATGGAAACTGCTATGGAATGCGTGTGGTCCATGTCGAACCACTTTAAATCCCTTCATGATGAGATCTCGTCTCAAACAAATACACCCATATCTCAGGCTTTCAATCTCTCCAATCTCTGGAGAAATCACATCTACTTGATGAAAAACTTGTAACAGCTAAAACTGTCAGCTCAGGGGATTTATCGCTAAAAAAATACCAATTCCCTTCGAGATTTCTCAAATCCTTTCGATGATTGATAGTCGTACATATACATGCAGCTGAGTTTACTCTACCAGTAAATGGAATGGTGGTTTCATCACATTTGGAATCGCATATTCATAGAATTGGTCCGCCAGACGTTTAACTTCGGAACGTATCAGATCAGTTTTGTCACGAGTGAGACAAGTTCATTGCATCATTGTCTACCCATGATGTTCCCATGGTCTACTCATCAAGAAAAGGAAGAACCTTTTACAGGGAGTTATTCTGGACGATGGACTCACTTTTTTTCCTTTCGGCTTAAATGACAATGGTACATGGTTCGGCAATGTAAACAAATCACCAATCGCAAACATCCAATTTTACTCAAGTACTGCTTTAAAATACCGATCCACATGCCAATATCCGTCCGTTATGAACGTTGTCATGACAGCTGATATCACCCTCGCCGAGATATGTGTTCATTTCACGTACACCGTTTTATTTGTCAGTCTCCGTATAGGCGTTACCAGGACATTTCGACTGGTGAGCCCCTGACAAGCGTTTCTGATTGGCTGAACCTCCACATGCTCATATCTCAGAGAACACTATGGACTATTTATTGGCTGGCAAGCTTAACGTGTGACACCGTCTTTCAAATCTGTTTGGAAAATATGGAATTTGCTAGACGAATATATCTCGTATGACCCCGGAGTCAGGGGCTCACGTTCAGCCGTCCTCAGGAACGACCAGGTGTTCCCCTGCAGCATGGAGCAATGGAGATGAAGGCGAAATCACGTTTCCATCATACGTAAATGGAGGTGGATTCAGAGCATAGGAGGAACAAACTGAAGTAAAATAAATTCGTCGACAACGAACACACTTTCATTCAAAACTGAAAACAGACTTAAAATACAAGCGTCTAGTCCGTCATTCATAATTCAGCCGTCGTCCATTAAAGAATATCCGCGTCCATAATCCAAAGACCTATTCCATATCCATATAACAGTATTAGCACCAAATTCAAAAAAGACAATCATAGTATACATAAACATAGGCTAGTTTCCTGCAAGGGAGAAGCGGTCAACAGTTTTCAATGATGCCGGCAAGACATCATGATGTTCCAAAAATATCAAATCCGTATCGCTGATCAGTATTCTTAATCCATAATATTCGTTCTAAAGTCGTCATCTAAAGAATGATGTATCTCAGTCACGCTTTGATTGTGACTGTTCATATGAGTACCATGAGGATCTTGAAGTGCATGGGTTCATACGGCCCCTAGCCCCGGGTTAAGCGGAATTAGACACAAGTTACGAAACGTAACGCCATAGATCTTGCACGCTACGTTCGTATTTTGCTATCAGCATGCGATATGTATCGCCAAATTTGAGAAACTTTGAGTGGAGGCGCTTGGAGGAATAGCCCTGTTTTATAAGTTTCTGCAACAATGTTTTGTGGCGTTGATTGAAATCGTCACAATTAACACAGGATCTAGCAAATGCTACTAGGCGAGATATGTATATATATAGACGTTTTCTCAGCTCGTCCATATTGTTGGCCCTGCATCCGCCGAGCTTGTGTGGACTGCGATCGACCGAGTGGATCATACCCTGTCCGATTTTAGTTGATTTTGGTTTGATTTGGACAGAGAAAAACATAATCTGCCAATTTTAATGCATTGCTGAATAATCGGTAGGCCTGTTAATGAAATCACTAAAATATATCTACATACATGTACAATTGCAGATTTCTCAGCGCTCCGAATCTTTCTTTGAGAACGTTTGAATGATAGATACTTGTTACAGCAGTATGAACCTGTATTGCAGCTTCCACACGTGCTACATTAATTCATGTAAAATCTTAGCCCCGCCCTCCCCTACAATGACGCTCAATGCAAGAAAAATTCGATAAATCTACTAAAATAGTCACAGAAAATACAAAATAAGAGGGGCCAATCAAGGAAGGCTCTGCGATCAATCTATAAGTAAACCAATATGGTAAATCAGAGGAATGTTCCGTGATATTATATCTGAGTTTACTGAGATTGGCTCTGAGATATGATAAATTAGTTATACGTCGCCCTGCGGCTCTGAAATATATGACAAGAGAAACCAAACCTCCTTCCGTATTACTCCACAGGGGCGACAGATAAGTAATAATACCTGATGATCGAATGGACGTATAAATGCCGTATAAAATGTCTCATTATCAGGACAAACATGGGTCACACTTACAACAGTTTCCAGCTTTCGAATCACTCTCGAGGGACCAAACACGAGTCAGACACGAGATGCACGTAGTTTGATAGGCGATACGCAGACATCCACAGATGAAGAATTCTGTGAGCGGGAGGTCGGTTTAGGGGTGGTTTAGAGATGGGTGACAAAATATGAATTATATACATCACCCCCTTGTTTTATATGTATCGAAAACAAGTTTAGAAACAGATTTTGGATGAAACGAAAAATAAACGATATGTCTAAGAAAACATCGACATACTCCAATGTTATTGCTACATGTATGTGTATTCCCACCTGCAGATAACCAAATCCTTGTATTTTTACACTTTTGCATCCACCGTTAACTGGAGATCAATCTGATTAAAACTCAGACTTAATAACCGCTCCTCTATAGGACATGTCGTTAATTAAGATCTAAGACAGTCCCTATAACAAATCCGTCAGATGAACTCCGAATCAAATAGTTTCCGGGTCAAATAGTCGCCCAATGAGACGCCTCGTAGTATAGCGTGTCGGCTTATCTCCTAATATTAACGTTGTTGTTGTGATGCAGTTATGAACTGATTTTATGGAACAAAATAACCGTACCTACATATCCAACAGTGCAAAAGAAATCCCTTAATCTTTTCACCTGGTCTGTCATTATAGAGAGCAACGGGGAGCAATTATAATAATCTTCGGTGATTGCTCATGGACAGCAATAACTTCGTCAGCTGCCTGGGTTGGATTTTCGTGCGCCTCGGCAACATCTGGTAAGGCAAAGATTTCTCGTAGCCGGTAGGAAGAACGACAAAACAGTGTCAAAACGTAGCCTACAAGAAAGCATCTGCAGCGGCTCTTGCTTTAATGCGGGCACATCAAATTTATGGCATACCATTTCGATCTCGCCCTTGAACTTCGCCGCCACTGAATAGGCAGCTATTCACCCGTTGAAGTTGGACTGTGATTGGTCGCCAGACTGACATGCGCGACAGATTTAAGATACAGACTGTCCCAGATCTTAATTAGCAACATGTCCGCTAGAGGAGCGTTTATTAAGTCTGAGTTTTAATCAGATTGCCTGGAGATAGTTCGCGCGCTGATTGGTCCCTCTCGTAAACAACACTCTAAAATTGCTGATCAGAGACGTCTTACCCCGCGAATCTCTCGTTCATTGGGCCTATAGTCATACGTGAGGATGTCATGGACAGGGAACTGCCGTCGTTTTCTGATGACCAACTCAATCTATTTTGCGTCAAGAATAGATCTACAACTCATCCCTCCAGCCATAATTCTCTCTCTCTCTCTCTCTCCCCCCCCCCATCTCTCTCTCTCAATCTCTCTCTCCATTTGTTTTGCTGTGGGTAGCTGGGGTGTTGATCAGAAAACAAAGCATGAGAGAAATTCGTGGTCTTCGATCTGGATTTTTATGTACATAGACGTGAATATTACCATGTCAGCCGTTTATTGCCAAACGCATGAAAAATCTGTTTTCTGCGCAACAAGGCAAGGATGTCAAATCATATATATCCACAGGTATTGTTTATTTATGTAGAAACTTCAACGGATCGTAGACACACCGGAAATTTGAATATAAATGCGTCAATTTTATATGAATTTTACATTCCATGGAACAGTATGACGTTGAAAATTGTCAGAATATGAAACCATCTCCAAAATGAAACGGTGC